>JAOXJP010033217.1:0-16736 GCA_025762735.1 Platanus orientalis | reverse complement strand
GCCCAGAACTGGATCAGCTGATCCCACAGTTGGGCTTGGCCTGCTTAGTTCTTATAAATAGTTTGGGCTACTCTAGCTTTCATTCATTTATGATTTTATTTCTGTCTTTTACGATCTTCATCTTCAGTAGCTCCGACAGTCATAGTGGTGCATTCTGGCAGTCTTCCTGGGTTTGCATTCTCCACCAGATATTATTCTGGTATGCTTCATTGCTTTCTCTTTTCCTTTTAGTTCTTTTTCTTTCTTTCGGGTGCTAGGTTTGCTTCTTTAATTCATCCTTCCTCTTCCTTCTCTTTTCATTTTTCACTTTCACCCTGTACAACACTGAAGTTCCCTTCGGTTTTCACTTGGTCTGGCTTTGTGGCGTCCGCTAAGCTCAGAGGTGCCCCCAAACCTAGGTTTAGTGGGCGGTGACTTGTCACTTTTGTCGTCCATCTTCGGCAAACTTCTATCATTTTTAGGTCCTTCTGTAGAAGTTATTTTTGTCCTTGGTCGGATGGATGCCTCATCTAGTCCTCTATTTTACAACTCTGAAGCTACCTTATCCCTAAGTCTTGGGCTTCCTAAGCTCGAGACTATTCGTCTAGATAATCCCGAGGAAGCTTCTAAAATGACTCAAGAGCCTCTTCCCTGTCCTATGATGGTTGAGATTTTCCCTTATACTCTCAATTCTTCAGACCTAGAGAAATTTAGGAAGTTGTACGATATTCCTAGGGACATTATCTTACGTGCCCCCAGGGTGTTTGAGCGATCCTTTCATATCTAGCTCGAGGAGGTTTACCTATACGAGCAGGCTCTGGCTGCTAGCCTTCGTTTTTCGGTCGCCTAGTTTATTAGGGATCTTCTCTGCGTTGGTCTTTCTCCCACCTAGTTAATGCCTAACTCGTGGAGGATTATGATCAGTTGCATGATCCTCTGTGTAGCTAACACTGGCGGGCGTGATCTTCTTTCCGTCTTGGAATTCCTTTTTGTTACTAGATTGTTAAGAAGGAATTGGGTTGGTGGTTTTTCACCGCTTGAGATAGTGTTAGGAATTTAGTTACAGGTCTTCCAACTTCCCACAAGGGTTGGAAGAGTAGGCTTTTCTTCATCTCAGGCAACGACTGTGAAGCTTGCCCTTGGGACAACGAGATAGAGAAGCTAGTTCGCTTTAGCCGAGTTTGGGGTAGCCCGGATTCCTTTAGTAAGTTCTTCTGTGTCTTTGTTACAGGTTCTGCTTTTCTTTTGGTCTTCCTATGGCTTCTTACCTTGCTCTTTTTTTGTGTACTACCTCAGTTTTTGCTTAGCCTCAACTCTCAACGTCCTCCTTTAACCCCGTGCTTAGGGCAATTTCATATCCCGTGCACGACTACTTGGCCCTCTTTACTACCGAGGCGCTTTCCCATTTTCCTTTTCAGCCTCGGTCCGTTGAGGATGTCGTCTAAGAGGATTCAGGTATTCCCTCTGTGGTGGAGCTCACCGGGGGAACCACTTGGGGTATTTGTTATTATTTTTTGCGTCTTCTTCTTTGTTTTTTTTAACACTTGTTCGCTATAATTTGTAGTCATGACAAAAGGTGATTTGAAGCTCCTCCTGAAGAAGGCTAGGAAGGCCCGTGAAGAAGCTATAGAGACTCAAAGGCTTCCCCTTATGGGGGAAGGCTCGAGTGCGGCCAAGGGTCCTAGGTCCAGCAACTTGGTAGCTCCCGCCTTGAAGCGCCAGAAAGTTTAGGCTCTAGTCTCGAGCAGCCGAGAGGATGCCACACCCTTACCTCTACAGAAGGATCAAGCACCCCCAAGTGCTTCAGCTGACACTTTTGCCACACGTCTTGCCTCTGACCTCACTCCTGCCCAACCGAGAGTCACCCCGCTCCACCTGCTGAAGGCTCTATTCCTCGGGCTGACAAAGGGAAAGGTCTTGCTATGGAAACCTTCGTGAATAACCAAAACTACATATTCAAGAAAATGATTGGGGTCATTCTGAGGGGTGATATCGAGGCTCTCCTCATAGTGAACTCGGGTGTTCTGTACTAAAGGATGGTACTCGACTTGGCCAAGGTAATTTCTTTTATGATCCCACTGCTCTTTCACCACTTTTGCATTTGGGTGTTCTAACCTTCTCTCCCTTTTTTCTTTTTTTTTTTTACAGTTAACTTCGCTCGTGACTGTGGGCATCTAATTTCAAAAGGCTGTAGAGAACAACGTTAGTTCGCAGAAGAAGAAGGTCGCCACTTTGTAGGCTAAGCATTTAGGCTTCCAAGCTCAGTGGTCTGATTTCGCCAAAAGGGAGGCGGACCTTTATGCTAAAATCAAGTTGCTTCGTTCTGAGAGGGACAACTTAGCGACCAAATTTGGGGATGCCTTGGAAAAAAGGAGATCCTGGTGGACAAAGTGGCCGAGGTTGAGGGTAGGGCCGCTCGAGCTTAGGAGATCATTGCTCATAAGAAGGCCAAGGTCGAGGCTGCACTGGCTACATGTCTACAGCAAGAAAGGGAGGCCACCTGGGTGGATATCCGAGCTTCTACTGATTACGCGGCTGAAGTCTCGAATTACTATCGAGACTGTTTTGAAGCCTTCCGGTGTTGAGCCTCTCGAGCGTACCCAGAGGTCGACTTCTCTGGTTTGTTTTTGATGATTCCTCGGGGTCTCCTGCTATTATTGAGGTTGTGGAGGTCGAGGAAGATGAAGCTAAGATTAGATCGCTTCTTCAGGGCCCTACCATAGACCCCCCTTTTTTGTGTACTTGGACCCCTTATGTAAAAATTTCCTTTATGAACGAAAATATTTCTTTAGCTTCTCCATATTTTTCCTTTAGAATTTTCTTTCTTCAAATGTCTTCATGAATAATTCTCTGATATTCCATGTGTATGTTGTGATAACCTATTCGGCATTCCGTTTGGCTGGTTTGGTAGCACATCTTCTAGTTTCATTAGATGTAAAAGTACATAAGTAGTTGATGAAAATTTGAGGCATTCAGTGCTTCTCGGCCGTATGGGTCCAATCAAATATTTCTAAGTCATCAAGTGACTCTTTGGCCATAGGAGAGCCAGTCGAATAGTTCTAAGTCATTAAGTGACTCTTGGCCACATGGGGCTAGTCAAATAGTTCTGAGTCATCAAGTGACTCTCGACCACATGGGGCTAGTCTAATAGTTCTGAGTCATCAAGTGACTCTCGGCCACATGGGGCCAGTTAGATAGTTCTGAGTCATCAAGTGACTCTTCGGCCATAGGGGGCCAGTCGAATAGTTCTGAGTCATAAAGTGACTTTTGGCCACATGAGGCCAGTCAAATAGTTCTGAGTCATCAAATGACTTTCGGCTACATGGGGCCAGTCGAATTGTTCTGAGTCATCAAGTGACTCTCGGCCACATGGGGCCAGTCGAATTGTTCTAAGTCATCAAGTGACTCTCTGCCACATGGGGCCAGTTGGATTGCATACCTTATTGTTGCTCCAAGTAATCTCGTTTGCTCAATCACGTGTAGAAAGGTTTCCTTTATTCATTGATGTTGAGTTATAATTTCCTTAGGGATAGTATTTCCTTAGGTGTTCTGCATTCAAAGGTTGAGGCAGTGGCTTGCCTTCCAGATTCTTAAGATGATATATGATCCAGGCTTGTTGAACTTAATAACTCAGAATCGTCCTTCCCAATTTGGTTCAAGTTTTCCATCCGTCGGGTTCTTGGCAGCAAGCGTGATTTCCCTTAGGACTAGGTCTCCAACTCTGAATCTCCTCTCCTTGACTTTTTGTTGTAATATTGGGCCATTGCGTTCTGGTAAACTGTCATTTGAGAGGCGGTCTCATGCCTTCTTTCTTGCAGTAGGTCCAAATTTAGACAGAGATTCTCCTCGTTCCTGTTGGTATCAGTTTTACTTGGGTTACTGCTTCAAATTTGAATGCCAGAAGGAAAGGGGTTTCACCTGTCAGGGTCCTAACCGTCGTCTTGTATGCCCATAAAGTTCCTGGTACTCATTAGGACAATTTCCTTTGTGGGATTCCAACCGTGTTTTTATTATATTGATGAGAGTTCGGTTGGTGACTTCTACTTATCTGTTGGCCTAAGGATGTCCCGAGGAAGAGAAGTGATTTCTAATCCTAAGATTTGAGCAAAACTCCTTGAATTGAGGGTTATCAAATTGCTTATTGTTGTATGAGATTAAGACCTTTGGGACATCAAAGTGACAAATGATAGCCTTCCATACGAAGTTTTGAATGTTACTCTCGGTAATCTTGGCAATGGGCTCTATTTCGGCCCATTTGGTGAAGTAATTGATCGCCATGATAATGAACCTAACTTGCCTCTTTCCTTTAGGGAGTGGACCGATTATGTCTATCCTCCATTGTAAAAATGGCCAAGGGCTGGGGATTGGGGTAAGTTCTTTCGCAGGCTGTCGAGGCCTATTGGCGAATCTCTAGCATTGATCACATTCTCGAGCGAAACGTGCAGAATCGGTTCACATGGTTGGCTAGTAATAACCAGCTTTGATGAGCCAATGAAGCATTGATCTGCCCCCCGAGTGTTTCCACACACTCCTTCATGGACCTCCCTCATAGCTAACTTTGACTTGATTGGGGTTAAGCACCATAGGTAAGGAAATATGAGGCTTCTCTTGTACAAGATTCCATCTAATAACACATATTGTGAAGCCCTTAATTTGAGTCTTCTAGATTCTGTACGATTGTTGGGTAGCCTATCACTTCCTAGGAATGCCCAGATTGGGTCCATCCACATTCATTCTTCTTCACTGACCCCAATAGGTATCACCTTGGCGGTAACAATGCTTGTTCTTGGTAGATACTCAGTCATCACATACTCATCGTCTTTGAGGGCAGAGACAAGTCGGGTCTATCTGTTAGCTCGATCATCTACTCCCGTGGTACGTGTTTGATGATGAATACGTCAAACATGCTCGCCAATGCTTAGACTATTTGTAAATACTCTACCATTCTGTCTTCCCTTGCCTCATACTGGCCCAGGTCCTGCTTTACTATCAGCTTAGAGTCACTCCTAACCCTTATTCTCCTGGCTCCGAGCTTATGGGCTATCTTAAGCTCGTTTACCAGTGCTTCATGTTCTGCCTCATTGTTGGTTGCTTTAAATCTGAATCTGATAGCACACTCCAGTTCTTTTCCTCTCGAGGCCATTAGTATGATCCTGACCCCGCTTGCGTGACCTATGGCTGACCCATTGAGATTTAACTCCCAGTTATCTCCTCCTGCAAGAGTAGACTCCTCTTGTATCTTCATGTCTAGGGATGGAATTAGTTTGGCTACGAAATTAGCTATGACTTGGCCTTTTACTGCTCCCCTAGGCTTATATTCAATGTTGAATTCTCCTAGTTCAATTAACCATTTGATCAATCTACCAGAGGTGTTTGGCTATTGTAGGGTGTACTTTAGGGGTTGGCCAGTGAGGACTGTGATGGTGTGAGCTTGGAAGTACGGGCAAAGCTTTTGTATCGTGATTACCATTGTGAAGGTGAACTTTTCAACTTTTGGACAATTCCTCTTGGCTCCAATAAGGGCCCAGCTAACGTAGTACACGGGCCGCTGCTTGCTTCCCTCTTCCTTTATTAAGACTGAACTCACGGCGGAGTCTGAGACAACAACATATAGGAGTAGGGAATCATCGGGTTCAGTTCTGCACAATAAGGGTAGACTTACAAGATGCTCTTTGAGTTTCTGAAACACCTCTTCACAGTCTTTCGTCCACTCGAATGCTTTTCATAGGAGACGAAAGGAAAGACACTTATCTATTGATCTAGATACAAACCGATTCAGTGTTGCTACTTTCCCTGCTAGTTTCTGAACCTCCTTCGTGTTCCGAGGTGATTCCATTCTCATGATGGCTTCCACCTTTTCAGGATTTGCCTCGATTCCACTTTATGAGACCATGAAGCCTAAGAAATTTTCTGTCGATACTTCAAAGGCATATTTCACAGGATTCAGCCTCATTTTGTACCTCCTTAGTGTGTTGAATGTTTCTTCGAGGTCTCTGAAGTGGAGGTCTGCTCTCTACATATCCCTCAATATTCCTCCCTATCTGGTTCTTAAACATGGTGTTGACAGCCTCTGGTAAGTGACTCCTACATTCTTCAACCCAAAGGGCATTACCCGATAGTAGTATAGGCCTCGGTCAGTGATGAATGAAGTTTTTTCCTGATCTGGCCCAAACATCCAAATCTGGTTATAACCTGAGAAAGCGTCCATGAAGCTAAGTGACTCGTGTTTGGAGGTTGAATCTATAAGAGTTTCTATTTTCAACAAAGGAAAACTGTCCTTCAAACAAACCTTATTCAGGTCTGTAAAGTCGACACATACTCTCCATTTTTTGTTTGCTTTCCTAACCAGTACCATATTTAACAACCATTCCGGATAGTGGACTTCCCGTATGGACTTAGCTTCTAAGAGCTTGTTTACTTTTGTAACCGCCTTATTTTAATCTGTTGTGAAGTTCCTCCTCTTCTGATGCATAGGTTTTGTAGTTTTGCAAATGTTCAACTTGTGCACCATCACCTCTAGATCAATGCTGGGCATGTCTTTGTGTGTTCAGACAAAGATGTCTCGGTGTTGGGGCTAAAAGTTTGATCATCCTTTTTCTCTAAGCTGGTCTAAGGAGGCTTCCTATTCCGACCTTCTGGTCAAGCATCCGATTATCCAATGGAAGTTCTAAGAGATCTTCTACTGGCTCGGCCGTCGGGCTGGTCTTCTTTGCTTTTTCATCATTGACTATCATGGTTTCTTCTTATAAATTGTTCGAGAGAGAGGCATTGTAACATTCCCGTGCCATGGTCTGGTCACCTCTGACCTCTCTCACCCCGTGCTCTATAGGGAATCTCATCATTAGGTGGTAGGTAGAGGTTACTCCCTTCATCTGATTTAGAGAGGGTGTTCCCAGTATTGCATTGTACGCCGATGGGAAGTTGACCACTAGGAAGATCACTTCCTTAGTGACTTGCTATGCTCCAAGCCCAACTATCACCGATAGTACTATGGTCCCTAGGGGGAAGATCTTATCTCCCATGAAGCCCACTAGGGGTGCCCCTGTGGGCTGTAGCCTATCCTTCGGGATCCCCATCTGCTTGAAAGCGAGCAGGTACAAGATGTCAGTGGAATTTCCATTTTCTATCAACACTCTCCTCGTTCTGTACCCTTCGATCATGATTGTTACTATGAGGGGATCATCATGTGGGTGTTGCAACCATGCGGAGTCCTCTTCTGAGAAAGTGATTGGGTGATCGATTTTCTGAGCTTGTTTCACCGACCTCCCAGTCATGAAGATGTCCTTTCCTCTCATGTGCTTGGATTTCCGTAAATGAGCTTTTTGGGCTGAAACGGATTCGCCTCCTCCCGTGGATCCTTTGACTATCACTCTTATTTCATTTAGGGGTGGGATTTCTTCTTTTTTCTTTGCAGCTGGTTGTCTTAGCGGCTTGCCTATCTCGTTTGCTTTTTAACCCATTATAAATCTTCGCAACCTTCGTCGTTGGATCAACTCTTCAATCTGCTCTTTCAGGTCAAAACAATCATTTGTGTCATGACCGTGGTCTCGATGGAAATGGTAGTATTTCCCTCTTGCTCTCTATGCCAGGGGGCCCTTCAACTTCCCTGGCCATTTGAGGGCGGGGTCATCTTTGATCTCCATCAAAACATGTTTCGAAACTACGTTTAGAGGGGTGTACTTGGAAAATTAGGACTTGAGGTTTCCTGCCTTTTGCTCAAGTTGTCAGGGCTGATTGCCTCACCCCCGATTTTGAACTGATCCTCCTGGTCTGTCTGCTCTTTTCCTTTTTTTTGATTCTCCTCTACTCCTTCGAGTTGTCATTGCTTCTTCTATGTTCATATGCTTTTGTGCTTTCACCATCATTTCCTCAAGGGTATTTGGTGGAACTTTTGATAGAGAGAACAAGAACCTAGATGGTTGTAACCCTCGCATCAAGGCAATTGGTATCACCTTGTCATCAGCATCATCCACTTGCAACGCTTCCTTGTTGAACCGAGTGATCTAATTTCTCAGTGATTTATCTCGTTCCTCTTTCACATTCAGGAGGTAGGTTACAGGCTTTTGTCAGCTTCGAGTACTTATGAAATGACTAACAAATTACTTGTTGAGGCCTAGGAAGCTATCAATAGACCCTAGTTTTATCCTTCTGAACCATGCGCGGATGGGTCCGTTGAGGGTCAAAGGGAAGGCTCAACACATGATCTCGTCTGGAAGGGCCTGAAGGTGCATCAGTGTCTTATATGTCTCTAGATGGTCGAGGCAATCTCTCATCCCTTCGAACGCTTCTATTTGAGGGGTGTAGAATTTGGTAGGAAGCGAGTAGTTCATCACTCAGACTGAGAAGGGCAACTCGGTCCTCCTGACCAAGTCTTTGATAATTGATGGTTCCTTCCCCTTCATCGTCCGTATGATGTCTTTTAGTTGATCTTGTACTTCTTTGAATCGTTCATGCATCAGTGGATTACACGGACCACCTCCCTTTGTTTGACTCTGGTGAAGGTGTTCTTCATTGTGATGCCTCTCGAACTGATGGAATTCTGTGTCTCTTATTGTTCTCTGTTTTTGCTTCCTGATGGGGTAGGGTTTTCACCACACAGTTCTTTGTGAGTCTCTCGTTCTTCTTGGTTGATGATCCTTTATAAGAGTTATTTATTTTGTTGAGCAATCTCTTCTATGACCTTTATGAGGTCCCACACTTATCATTCAAGGTCAAGCCTGCCAACTTCCTCCTCAGTCTGATTGGTCTGATTGTTGTGTGTTGTAGCATTCCTTTGGTTATTCCTTTGCATGTCCATGGATTTAGTTTTTACCATACACCCTTAGTCTAAATGAGCTATTTTAACCATGGTTACCACAGACGGTGCCAATTGATAAGGCCCAAATCTTGACACTTAGGCTCGACCAGATGGGTACATGGCTTTCTGGTGATCCTATAGACCTGCATGGATAGAAACCAAGAATAGTGCCAGTCGGGTGCCGGCTGGTTCCACTCTGATGATCAAGTTAGGAACTTTAGAGAGGAGAGGATAGTATGCAATTTTGAGCAATGTATTGCTCATACCTTTCATCATTGCAATCGACTTACTTTATAGTGCTTAGCCTCGACATTATTCCTGGGTTTTCAGCTTAACGGCTCTTGCTCGGGCGGCGCTATTGGGCACAATTATAGGAGTCATATTAGTTAGAGGTAACTGGATATGAGTTGGCTTCTCTATTAAAATAAGGGATGTCGGCTGGTTTCGATCCTGAACATTTCCTTATAGTTCGGCCTCAGTGACATGTGGTATCATTCCTTATATGAGTGCCTCGGATCGGGTTCTTCCTGAGGCTCTGGAATTTTGGGATTCATTGAATTCGGGTGCTCATCAAACATTAACTTGAGAGTCTTGTTAGCTCTGAAAAACATTGACTTGGGCGTCTCGGCAAACATTGACTCGGGAGTCACATATGGTCGAGAATCTCGGGGTCGACCGAGGTGGGTCTCAGATTTTGGTTTCGGCTTAGGATCCCAACCGTGCACCAGTTCCAATCCCATAAAAGCTAAACTATTTCTAGGCTTAGAAAATGACAATAGGAAGCATGAAAAGAGAGAAGACTTCTTAAGGATAATCAAAACTTGTCCAACAAGGTTCTTGAGCATTGAAGAAATGCTCAAAAACATGGGAGAAGAAAACAAAATTTATTGAGTAGTCTTGAATTGGCATTAAAGCAACCAAGAAATGTCTTTTCTTAACGTAGGGTTATTTTGGGGCTTTTTTCCTATTTTAGAAACAAGGGTTTCTAGGCATCTGTAAAGAGATGTCTTGTAGGTTTTGGAGGCTACGGAAGATTGCGGCTGTGGGAAGAGAGACTTTGGTGAGAGGCAAGAATGTATTTGGTGTTGGGAGTTCTTGTTGTACGTTTTGTACTCTTCTTTATTCTCCATATTAGTGAAGTTGTTGATCGTCTTCTCCCATGGATACTCACTCATCCAAGAGTTGAAAGACCAAGTCAAGACCCTAAATGAGAGAAACAAATCTCTTAACTTGACTTGTGCACAACTCACAGGGACTAGGTTATAATTCCAAGGCCAATGCCTCTTCCTCAACTCAAGGACCCAAGAATGACTTTGTTAAAGCCAAAGGATCTACTTAACCACCTCCATAACCTTCTAAGAAGGAAAAGGAAAAGATGGAGCCACAAAGACCTTATCAAAGGTCAAACAAAGTTGACAATAAAACATTTATCTCATTCAAAGGTAAAACACCTATGAGTCAAGGTAGAGATTGTGAGAGATCTATGTAATCCTAATCAAGATCCTATGTCAACTGGTTGGGAATAGACCTCAATCCAACCAAGCATCTTCCTCTAGAGGAGCTCAAGGGATGAGCAAGCCTTATTCCTATACCAAAGAAGCATGAAACAAATTTCAAGCTAACAAAGCTTCCACTTTAAGAGGATTCCAAGGGAATGACTCCACTTCTAGGAAGACTAATGCACAATCTAGTCAATATAGGAAACCTAGAAGATGCCAACAATCCTTCTATGAAGAACAACCTAGAAGGAAGACAACACAATCCCATACACCTAGAAGGCTTGTATTCTATTAATATTATTGTGGTTTAGAAGGGCACATAAAGGTGGATTGTTGAAAGACAGTAAATAATATAAAATCTGAAAGAATGCAATCTAGGAGAATGCAAACTGGGAGGAATGTCAACAAAAGAAACTATTTTTGAAAGTTTGAAAATAGAAACCTTCAAAGAAAAAAGAATTTAGCCTAAGAACTAAGTGCCAAAAGGTAGAATCTCTAAACCCCCCAAGGTTAAGAGAGTATGGGTAAGAAAGGATTACCCGAAGTGTTTGGTCATCCACACCACACTAAGAGCTAGAAGCTCATCAAGATGGTATCTTGATAGTGGGTATTCAAGACACATGTTCGGTGAAAGAGATTTGTTTACCAAACTTGAAGAAACTCAACGTAGATATGTCACATTTGATGATGAAAAGACGGCCAAAATCCTTGGGGTAAGAACAATAACAACCCTTGGCATTCCACAACTCACTAAGGCTCTTTATGTGTAAGGACTTAAGCACAACTTGATAAACATTAGCCAAATATGTGATAAATTCTATAAAGTTTAATTCGGTAAAGAAGGATGTGTGATCAAGGATCACAAGGAATTTAATATCCTAGCCGAAGGAATGAGGACAAGTGACAATTGTTATGCCATTGAACCCAATCCTCAACAAGGGGACACTTGTCTCATGACCCAAAAGTATGAGACCAATCTTTGGTATCAAAGATTAGACACCTCAACTTTAGGGATCTTGTAAAACTTAGCAAGAAAGGGATAGTCAAGGACCTTCCTAAGCTAAGCAAGGTTAACAACCCAAATGTGCAAAGGTTGTCAAATAGAGAGACAAACTAGAGTCTCTCATAGGAAAACTACCTTAATAGGGACTACTAGACCACTAAAACTTCTTCATATGGACTTAGCCGATCCAATTAGAACAAAGAGTCTGTGAGAGAAGAAATATTTCATGGTGGTGGATGATGCTTTCTCTAGATACACATGGGTAGCATTTCTAAAAGATAAATCAGAGGCTTTCAACGAATTCTTGATCATTTGTAAAAGGATTCAAGTTGAAAAGGATTTAACCATCAAACGAATTCGAAGTGACCATAGTAGAGAATTTGAGAATCATAAATTCTTAAATTGGTATAAAGAGTTAGGAGTAAAACATGAATTTTTAACCCCTAAAACTCCCCAACAAATAGAGTGGTTGAGAGGAATAATAGAACTCTTCTTAATATAGCTATATCAATGCTTACGAGCAAGAACATAGCTAAGAGGTTTTGGGCCATGGCAGTTAGCACAACATGCTATGTCTCTAAACATGTTTATCTCAGATTGGGTATGTCCAAAATAGCCTATGAATTATGGAGTGGCAAGAAGCTAACTGTGAAATACTTTAAAGCATTTGGCAGCACTTGCTATGTTATTCGGGATAGAGAACATCTAGGCAAGTTTGATGGAAAGAGCGATGAGGCCATCCTCTTAGGATACTCCACCACAAGCAGAGCCTACCGTGTCTACACCATTAGGACTCACACCATGGAAGAGTCAATTAATGCAGTGGTAGATGACTCTGAGGCAACTTATGGGCAAAGAAACTTGTCGATTGTGTTGTCTGACCATGAAAATGAAAACTCATCTCAATTGAAAATTGAAAAATCCCAAGAGGATCAAGAATAACACTTTTCTCAATCTAGTTCCGAAAGTGATGTTGAAGAAATTCAACCTCAACCCAAGGATAAAGGGCTCACCAAGGGGTTGTCACAAGATAATATTATTGGTGATCCCAACATTGGAGTAAAGACTAGGAGATAAATTGAAAACATCTTTAGTCACTTTTGCTTCACATCCAAAATAGAGCCAATGAGGCTCTAAATGATTTGGATTAGATCTTGGCCATGCAAAAAGAACTAAATCAATTCCAAATGAATGATGTGTGGTTTCTCATAGAAAGATAAACATATAAGAATGTCATTGGTACCAAATAGATATTCAAAAACAAACACGATGAACATGGTACAGTGATAAGGAACAATGCCAGACTTGTTGCAAAGGGGTTTACCCAAATAGAAGACATTGATTTTGAGAAGACATTTGCCCCTATTGCTAGATTGGAGTTCATTAAGATTCTCTTGTCCATTGTATGCCATTTAAAATTTAAATTATATCAAATGGATGTCAAGAGAGTGCATTCCTAAATGGAATTCTCTAGGAAGAAATATACGTAAAGCAACCTGAGGGATTTGTGAATCCTCAATTGCTAAATTACATTTACATACTCAAGAAGGCACTATATGGCCTCAAGCAAGCACTTAGAGCTTGGTATGAGAGACTTACTAGATTCCTTCTTAATCACCATTTTGATCAAGGGAGTGTAGACAAAACACTCTTCAATAAAAAGCAAAATGATCATATGCTCATTACTCAGATATATATAGATGATATCATTTTTTGGTGTACTAGTGAGGAGATGTCTTATGGTTTTGCCTAAACAATGAAATCAGAATTTGAGATGAGTACGAAATGAGAACTAAGGTTCTTCTTAGGTCTTCAAATGAAGCAAACTAGTGATGACATCTTTTTTAGCCAAACCAAGTTTACAAAAGACATAGTCTTCAAGTTTGGATTGCAAGAATCCAAACCTACTAGCACCCCTATTAGCATAAGTGACAAGATCACTAAAGACCTTGAGGGAACTGAGGTCAGTTCCACCTACTATAAGAGCATTATTAGGAGTTTTTTCTACTTGACTGTGAGTAGACCAGACATTTCCTTTAGTGTAGGCGTATGTGCTAGATATCAAGCTACCCCTATAGATTCACATTTTAAGGCAACTAAGAGGATTATCTGGTATGTCTATAGGATTACGGATTTTGGGTTGTGGTACCCATTTGACACAATATCTGAGATTGTAAGGTACTTAGATGCTGATTGGGCTGGTGATGTGGAGGATTGCAAGAGCACAAGTGGAGGTTGCTTCTACATAGACAATAATCTTATTTCTTGGCATAGCAAGAAACAAAACTCCATCTCATTGTCAACTGCTAAGACTGAGTATATTGCAGCCGGTAGTGGATGCACCAAACTCCTATGAATAAAGCAAATGTTAAAAGATTATGAGTTGGAGCAAGGCACCATGAGTTTATTTGTAGACAACAAGAGTGCTGAAATTTCTAAGTGCGAATCCTAGAGAGGGGGTGAATAGGATTTAATTAGATTTTTAATTTCTTTTACCCCAATCTTAATTAGGTGAGTTAGTGATGTTCAAGTTTAATTTAACTCAATTAATGTGTTTGGTGCTCTGGTAATGATTGCAGGTATAGAAATATAAAGAACACTCACACAAAGATCACACACCATAACACAATAATTTATAGTGGTTCAGCCACACTAAGTCCAATATCCACTTTAACTACTCAATTTTATTAATTAATCTTTTATAAAGATTACAAGGTATTGAGCTAACCTTTCTAAGTCTCATGCTTGGTGTCTCTAACAAGCACAACCTTGGTTGTCTCCGAGCCAAGGTCTTACAATTCATCACACAACATCTTTGACTGTTGATAGAAGGGTGAGGTATAAGGGTACACCTCAAATTACGTGCTTGATATCTCTGACAAGCATGACCTTGGTTGTCTCCGAAACCAAGGGCTTATAATCCATCACATGACGTCTCCGACTAGTGACTCAAGGGATCAATGGTATGAATACCAAGTTGGTTCTCAATAACCAAATGTCATAGTTTAAGTCTAAGTATGAGAATCAAAGTCCCAATATATAGTATAGCTCCCAATAGCCAAATATGACAATATGGTTAACCAAGGGAATCAATGTCCTCATGTAAGTAGTGGCTCTTAATAGCCAAATATGCCAATCCAGGCAAGTGCGGAAATCAAGGTCCTAATGTAGATAATGGTTCTTACTAACCAAATACGCCTATGTTCACCAAGGGAAACTAAGTCTTAATGTAGAGAGTGGCTCTCACTAGCCTAATATACCAATAGAATAGTCTCTACTTTCGTACAAGGGGGTGTGTGTGAGTGACTCTAGAGAAGGCAAGTATATAAGTAGTCACACAACTGAGCAAGCCTCTATATAAGTAAATATAAGTGAAGCACAAGAAGGACAACATCTCAAGTAAGGGAACCAATGTTCCCATGTAAAGAATGACTCTCAATTAGCCAAATATACCAAGTGCATGGTCTCTACTCAATACTAAGGGAGTATGTGAATGCTTCTAATGAAGACAAGTATGCAAGTAAATCACACAACTCAGTATGATCTCTAGAATATGCAAATATAAGTGAGGCTCATAAGGGTTTTATCTCTTAGAATGGTTTTCTAAGGATTCACATTTAGAGTAGTGGTTTAGATATAAAATAAGCAAAAGCTAACCACAAACTACCTACAATGTAAACAAATTCCAAAATATAGGCAATAACTTTACCTTAACCTTTTAGGTTGGGGGTTTATATGCTTGGAGGTGTAGGAGCACCATCCTCGATCTTCCTCCTCTCTTCTCTTGCAAAGGAACCCTCCTTTGTAGCCACAAGAGAGAGATAACAACTCTCTTATTCTCCTTTGGAAGCTTGAAAGCTTGAATGAAAGTATAGAGAGAGTAGAACTTGTAGAGTTTTTTTTTTGCTCAAAAACCCTTTTATTTCTCCTTTGCTAATCCTCTTGAAAAACTTAGGTTTAAAAGGGAAAATTTGTCTTTTATAGGGTTGAGGAGCACCCATGGCCTTTAGATTAGAATACTTTATAAAGGACAATATTTTGGACCCTTGGATTTGAAAAATGGAGTTCAAATTTCAAAAAACATGCACCGGATTCATGTTTTAATTTTTTTTCCAAAAACACCCTCTAAACTGATTTGGGAATTTGAAACCGATTTGGGTTTTCCAAACTCATATCGCAATCAGTTTGGGCCTATTGATTTTGGGCTCGGGAGTTACTTGAAATAGATTTGGGGTTTTGAAACCAATTTTGGATCCCATAATTTATTTTGCAGTTAGAAGGAGCTTGTTGAGCCGATCGTTTTGGGTACTCGTGGGTTTCAAGAGAATGTCGGGATCAAAATATATGACCATTTTAAATTGAGATGTCCGTACTCACTTCTCAGCTCATTTTCTACTGGGGTTTTAAGCAGTTGTATCTAGGGGCATACATTGGTCTTAAGGCTTTCCTAGGATCAAGCCTTGGTCTTTGGGGGGTCTCCTAGAATAGCCACACAATAACCATTTGGTTTTATACTTGATTTACCTTTCGGGCTCAAAGGTGACTTAGCTCTTCCTTAGCACTTCTGTTTGGTTCTTCATGGGTTCTTTGTTTGATATGCTTTCGCTTGTAGCACTTGAACCTCTTCCTTGTCTGGTGATGGTCTCCACACTAGACACTCATAGGCTGACTCATTGTATATAACATTCATAGCCTACAGATTTTCATATCCTTTAGCCTTTACTTTTTGCTTGTTTTCCTTTGTTTTATTAGTTTTATATCTTAATTTTCTTCACTTTGTTTAATTTGAACAGGAAATGAATAATTCAAGCAAAAGAGGCTAAAATAGACACTTCCTTGGCCGAAATTTGCTAGAAGATTGGTGACATGACTTTGGAGCTAATTTTAGAGGAATTGAAGCAATTAATTGAGTGAAGCATGAGGACCAAGCCAGCTAAATAGTCAACTAATGAAGAAAAAGGGAAACTAGGTGCTGACAACTTTCATAATCCATGTTTTGGCCAGATTATCTCTCAGATTTTTTGAACCTATTTCGGTATTTTTGGCATAACTTCCTTTATAGAGATCCAATTTAGGCAATTATTATGGTCACAGAAAGCTAAGAGATAGAGCTACAATTCTCGTGTTGACAAATTTTCCCCAGAAATTTATTTTGGAGAATAAAATCGTGTTGCAAGTGGAAGCTCAAAATCCAGAAAATTTCTAAACATAGTTCAATAATTTGGGAATAACTTTCACTCTAGAGATCAAATTGAGGTGATTCTTACAACCACTGAAAGCTAAGAGACAGAGCTATAAATCATATGTTGACAACTTTGTCCAAATCAATCGTCATCAATGAGAAAATCGTGTGGCAAGTGGCTGGTAATTTCTCAACTCAAGAATCAAGCAAGAATATTCTCAAAATCGTACCATAAGGGGTTTGGCCAAGAGATTATAAATAGGGGGCTTCACATAC
>JAOXJP010033206.1:0-16736 GCA_025762735.1 Platanus orientalis | reverse complement strand
GACTTGGGCTCTGATTTTTCAAAAAAAAACAAAAAAAAAAAAAAAAAAAATTCTTTAACCTTTGTGTGCTAAATTGATCATAACTTATTCATTTGGCATCCAATTCAATCGCTGTTTGTGGCGTTGGAATTTAGACTTCAATACCTTTCCAATGACATAAAGTTTTCTCCCTAATTCCTTCTAAATTTTTATTGATGTATATCTAAAGTTGTGTCAGTTTATAGTTCAATACATATGTGTTTAAATTGTTATAATAGTGTGTGAAACATATATAACATGTATGCACAATATAAATGCGACATATGTAAAAAATATGCTCTAACATGTGTTGGGTGTTACATTTTAACCATCATCTTTTGTGGTTGATGCTATTTGTCTATCAATCAATCTTTCAACTGGTCAATTGGTTGATGAAGTTTGCAATCGGTTGTGGCCAATATTCATTTTACCAAAAATTTAGTAGTGATCAAAATTTTTGATTGTTGTCAATTTTTGTTAAATCATGGACAAAATTTTATCATGTCTGTTTTTTATCGTGGCTAAATTTTTCTGAATGTAGACAAATTTTCTAATCAAGGTTAACTTTTTTCAGTCATGTTATTTTGGTCGGTCATAGTTGATGTTTTCAGCTATAAATTCAATTTTGGCTATAAAATGAAGAAATAGAGTGTAGTCAACCAAAATTTGATGGCATTTTAGCTGTCATGTTAAAACCAGATCAAGAGACATATTTATATATGAAGTAAAGACTGCATTTATTAACAAGTTTCTAAATTTTCTCAACTTCAAAAAATCATTGGCGAATGTATTTTCATCATCCATTGTAAAACAACCATGTACTTAATCATTTATTGGTCACTCTTCCACAAAAATAAGATTTTTAGGATTTTGTAATTATTTGGTACCTCATTTTGGTTTGAAATGACCAATACTTGAGATTGTTTATTATGGAAATGGTGGCCTATAGAACTTAGGCTTGATCAATGAATCAACTTGTTAGCCCTCGATTTGTTTGAGTGGTGGTTTCTGCCTATTTCTTCCATGTTACGATGACATGTCATTGTTATTACCATTATTCCAACCATGATTTCTATTAAGTCCATTTAGTATATCAGAATGTTGGCTATTGAAGTTCAACCAAATGTACTTTTTTGTTGGTGACATCTAGTTCCTCTTTTGACGAACTAGTCCATTACTAACCTTTTCCACCTGTGATGATAACAACAATTGTCCTCCGAATTCATCATCTAGTAATGGCAAGTCATTGTTATAATCATTATTGTGGCCATGATAGTCAATGGCATCGTTTCATTTGTTACCATTATTGGTTGGTGGCATATTGTTTATCTTTTGAGAGTAAATACATGGCCAATTTTTTTCATGAATAAGGCTTACTATGCCCCCAGGTTATCAGGGTGATGGTTTCATCCTAAGACCCAAGTTCGGTGAACAATGTGTTATAAGTAAATTTTGACCATTTTAATCATTGTTTCCATTATGGCCATTTTGACCAAACCTTGCATTCTTGTGGCCAACATATCCTCTTGTCCAGTGGGTATAGAAGGTGACCTACTCGAATTGGAATTATCCAGTCTATGATCAAATGAAATTATTAGAGTAGGTTATCTTTAAACTCAAGCACAAAAGCATGGAATTCTTTGGCTATTGATTCTATTGCAGTAGCTTAGGATGTAGATCCCTCTTCCCGTTGTGAAATCCTTTGAGCCTAGGATGGTTCATGAATAGGATTAGTACCATCTTCAAGAACTTCAGAGAGTCTTTATTTAGAAGCATTAGCTGTAGTAGAATTATATGGTCCCATAATCCATGGAAAAGTTAGGTGTTAGCCAGAAATTAGGAGCATGGGCGTGCTAGTTCAACAAGGGTAGACTCAAACTTTCTTAACACCCCAGACACTAAATCAGATCAAGTAACTAAAAACATGATTTTTAGCTACTATTTAACCACCAAATTGATTCAAAAATTGGTGAAGGGAGGATCATTCTAACAGCATTCTTTCCGCCTTGAGTAAAAGGATTTCAAGGCCAAAATGTCGCAAGCAAACACTGACAGAAATTTAATATTTCTAAATGAGCACTTTGTTAATGAATGTAAAATACTTACAATCATTAGAAGACAAGTATCATGCACTAGGTTTGATCTCACTAAAAATAGATCATATACAAATAAACTAAGATGAAATATTCTTTAACCGAAAGGAAAAAAATAGGGATTAATGACTAACTGGATTAAGGTATTCCAAAGAAAATGTTGTAATCGAAGTCTATACCATGGTCTTAAAGCAAATACATTGGTTTCAAATAAGATTGGATTGTTTGATTTGTTGTTGGAGAGGTTCTGTGTTGGTTAGTATAAATTTTTTGTAACTAATTCCTTTTTAGCAGAGGTCATACCTTCGTAGATAATGTTTATCCATACTTAGCACATTCACCACAATTCTTTCTCCCTTTAATTGCTTTCCTTATGCCAAGTATCTTTCTTTCTCCTTGTATTGATGCATTACTTATGGGACATATTTCATCTAGAATCTATGTGTTTTGATCCTATTTTCACGTGTAAGGCCCTATCTAGAAAAGTGTTGAAAAGTAAAGTAAATTGAAGTAACTAAAATACCGTAAGATGTATGGTTGTGAGAACAAATTATAAGAATGTAACTCAAACGTTAACCATTGTAATTTTTCCCTAAGTTAACTTTCACTTCCATAGGTTCTATTAATTGTAAAAGTGGAAAAATAGAAAATTTCAAGCCCACTAAAAAATCATTGTTGTTGTGGACCCTAGATTTCATGCGATGTGCACATCCCCTTTAGAGGTAGGACATGCCTATTGTGGGATGAATCCCATAATGGTTTTGAGTCATCACCAGACTTTTTAATAATGTAGTTGGATATCAATTTTGAAAACAAATGAGGGTTTTGAAAATATCGGACTCCATTTGATATTTGTCAAATTTAGTGATTCTCGGGTAAATGGTTCGAATATGATTTGGGAAAGGAGTTAGGCACTCCTCTTCATTTGCTTTGGCAATTACCTACTTTAACCTATTATTGCCTTTGATTATAGAACTAAACTTCTATATTATTTAAGGGGATTGAGTTCAAGTTGAACTCTAAATTCTTACACTTTACATATGCTAATCCCTAGAGAAGCCTATAAGGTTATCTTACATATGCAATAACATTGCTTAATCAATCTTTAGGTTAGTCCTAAGATTAAAATCTATCTTATTAAGGATAATCCTATGGCATAATATCTAAAAAATTTAGACGTAGCTTTTTCCTTGTCTTCAAATAATTTGGAAGAAGTATCTCAACTAATACAATAGAGTGATTTAACTAATTTTAACTTATGAAAGCAGATTAGGTGTCCATGTCTAAATACTTTGTTTTTTGAGATAATTTATATCCCCTCACTAGATATCATGGAAAATATATTACTAATGCAATAGTGTGGCTTAACCAATTCCAAGTTATTGTGATGGTTTAGAATTATTTCAAAATATTATACGGCTTAAAATGTAGTCTCTTTTAGCTTCACGTTTATGTTGTTTGATTATTTTGAAAAACATTATTTTTTGTTACTTTTTAAGAAAAAAACATAATTTAAAATTTAAAATAAGTAAAGCTCATAGGAAAATACCTCATTGAGAAACCAGACACATGATACGAATCCAACTCAGTCTTCAAAGTCTCCACCCCTGCTCTAGAACTCTTTGCCCTTCTCCTAGCTTCATAAAAGTTACAAGATACCGTTTGAACATGGATAACTCTATTTATGGAGTTTTTGAGAAGCCAAAGATTTCCTAAGGGGTGTGAAGTCCTTATAGGATTCTTATACTTTGGTTATAGGTCTTAGTACCCTTAATTAAGTCAAACTACATTAAGGATACTCTTATCTTTTATTAATCACAAACTAGCAAGCTGCTTGTTACAATAATAGTTGTGATATATTGAAACTAATCTCTCAAATATAAGATATTACAATGAGGCCCTTCCTTACAGATATTTCAAGAATATGCCATACCATTATACAATATTCCTTAATGACATTCAGGATAAAATATTAATCATTATGTAACCACATTCATCATTAGTATATTGTGGACACCGGGGTTGCCCACTTTGGCTCTAGCTCCTTTGGGTTGCCGTGGGCACCGAGGAAAGATGCCTACTTTGGTGTCTCTTTTTGGGGTTCAGGTGCCAATCCCCTCTCTTATGCGAGGGGTTTGGTGCTTTTGTCTGGAGTCACTACCAACTTGGGGTTTATCGATGGAGTTGGATATCGGTTCTCCTCTTTAGAAAAGAAAAAAAATCTAGACTCGAAAGTCTAGGGTTTTAACTCCTAGTACTAGTCTGAGTTTATGAGATTTAGGGTAAGTTGTTTGGTTGCACTTGGGGAAGGTGTTAGGCACCCCAAATACCTGCCTTTTTAGGGCGGCTTCTCCCATTCATATGACTTCTAATTCTATGTCTATGTCCATGCTTTGCTAAGTCTGAATTGGAATGTCTAAACTTTATTTAATTTAAATTAGAGGTTAGCTAAATTTTTCTCAGGCCTAACGCCTGCTTTTGCTCTCAACGCTTGAATTTAATTCAGGGTGAAAAATAGGCATTGGATTGTGAATAGTCCATAAACTATTCTTAAATTTGTCTTATTCTAAACACAGGAGACCCCTCATAGGTTTAGATCTTTAGAGGGATGATGGACCCCTCCAAATGACTTGCTAGTTGACTCCTTAGGGTTAGATGTTAACCATAAAAGAAGGGGGAGAAAAGGAAAGAAATAGATTTTTTTGGTTTATAGGCCTAATGCCTGTTTTTTATCTCATTGCCTATTTTTCCAATGCCTGAATTTTAATTCAAGGGAAAACAGGCGTTGGGGAATCTGATCAGATTAATACCTTTGTGCAATCTTTTAAGGTGGTTTGGAGGGTCCCAACATTGTGGGATCCATGGCTTGAGCAAGAGGGAATCTTCTAGGGTTACACTATGTAACCCTAGAGGTCCTAGGTATAGGCCACGTGAGATATGATCTCCCAAAGTGAGCCATGAAATCAACTATTGCGGGTCTTACACCTATTTTTTAGTCTGACACCTGATTGTTCAATGCTTAAATTTTAATTCAGGAAAAAACAGGTGTTAAGTGCGAAACCAATAGCAAACTTTGGTTTTTGGGCCACCATACTGGGGCCTAGAGGGGCGGGGTCTCTCCTAGGTCTCGACATTAGTCTTAGGGTTGACTCATACTTAAAACAATTTTTGAAAAAAAAGATGATTTTTAAGGTTCAGGCCTAATACCTAAAAGTCATTCCAATGCCTAAATTTCCATCAAACGCTTGTTTCTAAATTCAAGCGTTGGGATAGAAATAAGGGTCCATAGAGGTGCTTGTGCACAAGAATGACTCTCAGAGGGTATATGTGCCATGGGACAGGGTTGGAGAAGAATCAGGGCTCCCAAGAGTGGGTTCCAGATCTCAACGCCTGATTTTTCTCTTGATGCTTGTTTATTCAACACCTGTTTTCACCTATTTTTTAATTCACTAAAAAACATATGTTAGTTATTGGGAGAAAATCCAGTAACTAGATTTCTCAATTTTGGAGCCCTTAGGGTTTTGCAAAAATCATGAAATTAAGCATGCTAGCAGGGAAGATACATATGAACATCATATAAAAATTGAGCTTCATAGCATACATGAAAAACTCAAACAAAAATTGACAAATATTCATCAAAACTAGGTCTTAAAAGACCTAGTTTTTTAGGTCTGTTTAGGGGGCTATCTCGAGGCCTTCCACAACTCCTAAATTCATGAAATTAAATATAGTATATCATGTGTACATATAGTCTAACATCATTAAATTTGGGCTTAAGCAGCCCCCTACAAAAATCACAATCAAATTAGCATGGAAACGGGTCAAAAATAAGAATAAGTAGAGGCTGTTGAGCCTCTACCATGTACCTGAGTTGGAGCAGTGCTCTAGCATGACTTGGACAGCATAACAATAGTCTAAATTGATATGTGTTGAAGGGGGGAGTGAACTAAACATGGGTTTAGGCTTATCTTGCCTTAGGGTTGAAGGATCTTCCAAATTTTCTATTCTTCTTCCTCTTTCTCTCTTAGCAATTAGGGTTTTTTATTGCCAACACACCTAGTAGCCCCAAATTAGTGTAATGAAGGGCTGGGATCAAGCTTGGGGGTTGCTTAGATGGAGGGCTAGGATGATACTTATCCTAATCTAGGTGGAGGGCTAGGATTAAATCTAGGTTTTATTAGGTGAAAGGCTATGATTAATCCAGCTAAAATGAGGTGGAGGATAGGGATCTATTTGTTTTTGTTGGCATGGATTGGTGAGGTGGAAGGGGAGCATGGGAGATTCCTTTTGAGGCAATTCCATTTGTTGCAAAGTTCAAGGGTGGGATGGGATGCCAAATGGAGGGGTTTGACTAGCTCTCTAGGGATTTGAAATTCAAGGGGAGGATCTAAGGGTGGTGAGTAAGAGAGAAAATCGGAAGATTCCAATCTAAGGGTTGCCAAAAATGGCTTAAGGATGAGAATGCATTTAATGCAAAATATCTCATCTTCTAGCTCATTATAAATAATATATGTTTTTTGATTTTTTGAACCCCCTCTGTGCCGTCACTCCTCGTGAGCTCTCGAACTCAGAAGTTAGCGCAATTAGTGTTATTTTCAGAGGTCACAGATGCTCCGATCACACTAATCCAGTCAGAACCAAATTACGAAAAAGGTTAGGGGTAAAATCAGGGTTTTTTGGCTAAAAAAACTGTTAAATACATTTTGAAAGGGAAAAATGGTAAAATTGATTTGAGATTTGCCTAGGGGTAGATGACGTCGGGTCCAGGTGATTCCCAGCTTCCAACCATGTGAGATTACGGTACTTGAGTAGGAAATTAGGTCAAAAACCATTTTTGAGCAATTTAACAGAATTGAACAGGGAATGCTGCTAGTTTTTTTGTACAACGTTGCCTCAGGCCGTATCTAGGGTTTTGAAGTTTAGGGGTCTTGGAGCGAGCCGAGAGCTTTTTAAAGTAAAGCCGGTTGAATAAATCGAGTTTCTATAATTGCGTGAAGCCTGGTGAAATTGAAGTGCCAGACATTTCTTGGACCAGGGGTTTGTGAAATGCTTTATTGAAGATAGGGGTAAAACTACGAAAATGACTCTAACCTTGCTGCATTCTGAGTCTAGGAGAACTTTTAAGGGCATTCCGCGTGCTAAATACAAACAAAATGCATTATTTTGGGTTTGGGAGGAAATGACTGCCAAGGTCATGGATTTTTTACAAATTAGTGTGGATCTGATAGTCTTGAGGCTCTGAATTTATAGGGGTATAGCCATTGACTATCTGAGTTTCTGATTTTAGATGCGCTCCCTAGAATCAATTGAGCACTTGATTTTTAGACCTAATTCATCACATTTTTTGGAGTATTTAAGGGAATCTTAACAGATAGATTTTGTGAAAGTCTTTATTCCTTAGACATCTTTTTGAAGACCTCGTGATTTTGAAGAGATGGACACCGACTGATCCTGATTTGGAGGTTTGGAGAATGTTTTGGCTCCATAAGAGCAAAAAGCGGGAAATGAGCTTTTTCACCTTTTAGGGAAGATTCGAGATTTCTTAGAGGTTCGAGACTTCAAAATTCTCTTCTCAGACCTGGAGATTTGAATCTAAGGCTGAGGACAAGACATGGCGATTGACCTTTCTGAACTCGAAGATCAGGTGAGTTTCTGAGAGCTCTAGTAAGGGTCATTTTTGGTCAGGGTTATCATAGTTTAAGAAATTGGCTATTGTCATTCCCAAGCAGTGTCTGATCTTAAATGAGTTCTATAAAGCAAGGAGACTCAAGGATGCATAAGATCTAAAATTACTCCATTTGGACCACTGGAGAGGCTTCAAGGGTCCTTTGAGGATCCAAGGGTCATTTTCTAAGTAGAAAGGGTAAAATAGTAATTCTTTGCCCGTGGGTCAAAAAATGTGAAAATGTGAATTCTTTGCCTGTGATACTTCATAACAAGAAGGCTTATGCAGGTGGAGAAATTCAATGATCTAGATGACAAGTAGTGAATACTAAGCCTTTGAAGGTAAAAGGGTAGAATGGTTATTTTTCCATTTGTGATGCTTTGCTGGAGAAAGGCTTACAACAGGTGGAAAACTTACTGATGGCATGAATGGGGTTCTAAAATGTAGACCTTTAAAGTCCTATTGATGCTTTCGAATTCAATTAGGGTTTGCCTTGAAATGGTACATTTTGGGTTGTAATAGGGTGCTTTAACTGATTCATTTGTGATTGGATTATCTGACAAGACTTCTTTAAGAATGTTTAATCTCCTAGAGTCCAGGTTTGTTCTTCCTAAGCCAAGGGTGCTTAGAGTCTTGATGCCTAATTTCAGTTATGCTATCCTTATGCTATAGCATGACCCGAGTCAAAATTTGGGTGCTAACAGATGCCCCCCTTTAGTGTGTGTGGCTATACTATACATAGCAAAGGAGGAAGTGCCCTAATTTTGACTTGGGAGAGACCATGCTTCTTCCTTGTATGTAACTCATGGATATTGGGTGCGTAGTTTTTAAATATAGACATCTTTGGTTTGAAAATGGTGATGTGCTGAATTTGTCCTTGATTTTTGATCAAGGTTTTGAAATGAGTTTGCTTTTTGAAATGCCTTCTTGGGTTGAAAGTACTCTTTTGGTTTTTTATAAATTTTTTCATTCCAATTTTCAAAACTGGGTCTTCACCAATAGAGGGACTTTCTTTATTTTGAAAATATGGCCTATCCATGAGTTATATGCAAGAAATTGACATTTTCTCTAACTCTTCGGGCGTTACTATTAGCATATGCGCTGCATCGGGAGACAAGTAAATCACCGACATTGGGCACAACTACTTGAAAACATGCAGAAAACATTGCAGAAAACTGATATGAAAAACTGATCATGTAAAAGCTGTAAATACATGGGAACCATTCAGATGACTTATGCACTTGCCTTTACTCTTGACTAGCTTAAATGATTTAACTTGTATAAATTGTTTGAAGTTGCTTATGAAATTTTTATGTTTGACATGTTTTGCATTTGTTGTTTTGATTAATCATTCACTCATTTTTTATGTTGATTGCTTAGATGTCTTTTTGTGACTGTCCTTGAGAGTTTTAATGGGACTCCACGAGGGATGTTAGTGAAGCCCTCCCTGGAAAAGCTATGGAAAATATGTGTAGTCATGATTGAACATTGCTCGGTTTTACATCAATCATGATACATATGCACTGAATATCAGTTCCAAAGACACGTGTGGCTTTATGTCGGTTATGATATACAGCAGGATCAATCTATATCATTGCCTTCATCCCACTTAGGCGAATGTTGTATTTTGGGGGACTCACAGAGAGATTTTGGGAGCTCTCTCTAGAAAAGCTGTGGGACCCTAGAGGGTTAGTTCTACACATCCATAAAGTGATGGCTACATAGGCTATGGATTGATCTATGAAAATATTTTCATCTCACTTAAACATTGTTAGGGTGGGGGGATGTGCAAGGGAGAATTTATATAACTCTCCTCGAAAGCCGGGGTAGGATCTCATAGGATCGATTGTTGTACCTTGCCCAGGTGATAGCAACCCAGTCTTTGCTAAAGTAGGTATAACACTCAACGTTTGACGGTGAATGCAACACAATGCTTATGTGCCAATAAGGAAACATCACTAAGGTTGGTGCTAACAGGTCAGTTTGTTAAGCGGTGACAGTCAAAACTTACAGAGAAATGTTGGTACGCTCTTTCTTGAGAATCTATGGAAGGTTTTTTCTCACAAGTAACCCGTGCTATAAAAGTACTAGTCAAGCTTGATAATTTCTTAGACTATGAATAGCAAAACATTGACTAGAAGCTAGAATTTCATAGACTTGATGGATAGTGTGGCATTGCTCATTGTCCGATGCCCCTAGCAAATGTCATGGGGTGGCCGTTAGTAAATCACATGGCAGATAAAGTACTAATTGGAATGGCTGATGTAAGTAAACCATTCAAAAGTATGGACTGGGCTGTGCCAAAATTTGAACTGGAAGGGTGGCTTGGTTGGATGTGTAGAGAAATGTTATGAGCTCTTTCCCGAGAAGCAATGGTGGGCTTTTCTCACAAGTAACCCATCTACTGCGAGGAGGATTCTTTAAGCATGATTGCAGTCCAGCTATGGCCTTAGGAATTTCACAGACTTTATGGATTGAATCATACCCTACAATTGCCCCGACTTCGATAGAGGGTAGGTAGAGGACCGGCCGGGACTGGAGATGTTGCGTTCTCTCCAGAAGCTATGGGGGTGGTGATAACAAGGAACCCAATGCTATGTATTATACATAACTCCCTAATGGTGTTAGCGCTAAGATAATATATAGGCTATGAATCGAAGTGCAACATTCAGCTATAGGGCTTGTGGGAAACTTTTTGGGCTTATTTCAATAGCCTTGGGATCTCAAAGGACTAGTGCTATGTATCTGTTTTAACCATCCAATCTGCAAACATGGTTGGCATACTCAGGCTATGAAGTGATGATGCCTACCTACACCCTAGATAGGCGGTTTATCTATGAAGGCCTTTCTACAAAGTTAGGGACTGACTCAACGTAGAGAACCTATGTGGCCTACATGAGGTTTGTCAGGAGATAGGCTTGCTCCAAAAGCCATGGAGATTCTGAGGAATCAGTGTTATATATCTGTTTCAATCAATTTCCAAAGATGATTGTCATGGTATATAGGTTATGGAACGATCTCACCATTTATCTATACTTGGGTAGAAAATCTGCTATATCAACAGTTTCGGCCATTTCTGGTGAGGCAAGACCTAGAGTCCCTCACCAAACCTGCGGCAGCCTAAGCAGGGCACGATAAGAAGTTTTTAGGCTAATTCTGAAAGCCATGGAGATCATAGAGAATCAGTGCTACATACCTATTTTAACCAATTTTCAAAGGCGGTTGTCATGATACATAGGCTATGGAATGATGCCGACACTTGCCTATACCCGAAAGGCAATTTGTCATGTCAATGGTTTTGGCCCATTCTCGTGAGGCAAGACCGAGAGTCCCTCACCGAACTTGCAATGGCTTGAGTAGAGCATATTAGGTAGTTTTTGGGCTTAACTCTGAATGCCATGGAGATCTCATAGAGATCAGTGCTACATATTCATGTTTGTCATGTTACATAGGTAATGGAATGATGATCAACATTTGCCTATGCCTGATAGGCAATCGGTGATGCCGAAATGTGGCCTTTTCTATGAGGTGGAGTCCCCACCAAACCTTTACGCGGCCTGGTCTCAAGGTCAAAAATGATCAATGCATTATTTTTTATCAAACATTGCCATAAAGATGGACTTTATTAGGGCAATGATTCATCATCGAATTGCTTTACCAGTTTTGTGGACTTCATTACTTCATTTTCTTGTTGGTTCATGTTGGGGGATTTACCAGGCTTGCTTCAAGAATTATGGGGATCGCTAAGGATCAACACTATTCTGAAGGGGCCTTGACCCAATTTCATTAGTGAGCAGGCCGAGGCCCAAATTCCACTATTGAGGGGCTGAGGCCTAAATTTCATCCTTAAGGGGCGGTGGCCCAAATTTCATTGCTTAGGGGCTAAGGCCTAATTTTCATCATCAAGGGGTGACGGCCCAAATTTCGTCGTTAAGGGGCGGCTGCCCAAATTTCATTTCTAAGGGACAGCGGCCAAAATTTCATCCTTGAGGGGTAGCAGCCCAAATTTCATTGCTTAGGGGCCAAGGCCCAAATTTAATCATTGAGGGGCGATGGCCCAAATTTCATTGCTTAGGGGCCAAGGCCTAAATTTCATCCTTAAGGGGCGGTGGCCTAAATTTCTTAAGAGCCAAAGCCCAAATTTCATCCTTAAGGGGTAGTGGCCCAAATTTCATTGCTTATGGGCCTAGGCCCAAAATTCATCCTTAAGGGGTAGTGACCCAAATTTCATTGCTTAGGGGCTAAGGCCCAAATTTCATTGCTTAAGGGCTAAGGCCCAAATTTCATCCTTAAGGGGCAATGGCCCAAATTTCATTTCTGAGGGGTGACAGCCCAAATTTCATTGCTTAGGGGCGAAGGCCCAAATTTCATCCTTGAGGGGTAGTGGCCCAAATTTCATCCTTAAGGAGATGATGTATCATCCCCAACTTTGTTGGGCTATGAATGACATTTGCTAAAAGTACTACTTCCTCTTGATCTACTTGTCCAGGAGGTGACGGGTCCTTTCTTGTCATAATTGATGGGAAATGACTTATCGCCTTTATTCTCTTTTTTGTGGGAGATGATGCTTCATCTCTAGATTTGCTGGACCGTGAATGGCACTTGCTAGAGATGATACTTCATATCGATTTGCTTTTAGTTGCTCCTTGATCCCAGAGTCATTGACGGCTGTGTAGAAGACTTGCCTAGTGAGATGGACTATGTTTTCAATGATTGATAGTGTTGATTGATTGGTGATCAAGTCTTGAAACCTAGATTAGTAGACTTTGCATTTTCTTTTGAATGAGGTTTTAAAAATTCATTTTGTAGAAACCTTCCCTTGATTTTGAAAAGTTAGGCCCTTCGAGGTCTTTGAACATTAGGGATGACCTATTGCATTACTCTCGAGTACATAGGGCCATGTTTTTATATGCTTTGATGTCATGCCTGGTCTGAGCGAGGTATGAAAGGTTTGTGAGTTTTGACTACTAAATGTGCCTCCTTTGAGGAGAATGGGATTACATACCTACGTTTGAGGTCTTTGTTTTTTACTTTGTCAAGTGATGATTTCTGAAGATGTGTGCTCATGACTTGCTTGACTTGACTTAGGGTGCCATTTCTGGTTTTCACCCTAAGTGCTGACTTAATTTGCTCCCTTTTTTGCCCATGTTTGTCAGGATTGGGTCAACGCGTCATTTCTGGTTTTCACTCTGAGTTTTGCAATATTTCTTTCATCTTTGTCCCTTTTTTGCCTCTGTCCTTTGATAGGTCTGGGCTTTTCAGAAAGTGACTGGATGGGGTACATGCTTTTGTTCCAAGTTGGTTGACTGATCATCTTGTGTATTGCTGACTTGTGTTTAGGATTTCTTAAAGTGCTAAAGGGCTTGAACAATTGCTTTGCTAAAGGAACAGTTTATTGAGGGTTTCAAGATTTGCCTTTAGATAGGTGAGATTTGAAAGGTCTAAAATATGAATAAGAATGGCTCTTGATTAGAGACTTATTGTAAATTGAAAATTATGGTTCTCTACAAAATGCCAATTTCTTTGAAGAAGATTACGGTTTTGTACAAGATTTTCATGTTTTGAAGAAAAACATGGTTCTATATAAATTCCCCATGTATTGAAAATGATCATGGTTCTTTATAAGTTCCCCTTGTTTTGAAGAAGATCATGGTTCTCTACAAAATCCTTGTGTGCTTATGAAGAAAATCATGGTTCTTTATAAGATTCCTTTTGCTTTTCATTTCTTTTTGCATTGCTTCTTTTTCTGATTTTTCTTTTCTTTTATTTCCCTTCTTGTTGAACCATTGATTCTTTTGTTTTGGATTTGTAGAAATGAACATGATTTTGGGAGGTAAAAAAATTAGATGAATAGAAGAATGTTTTAGCAAAATGACCGTTCAAGGTCTTCTCATTTCAAGGTTTCCAACACATATCCGTTTTACATTAGTCAAGCAAAGAACCTTTTGACTTGGTCCAAGTTTATAAATTTAGGGAAGTCTTCCCCGTCCATGTTTCCCAATAATAGTGTCCCACCGGATAGGTTTTGTTTGACAAGAAAAGGTCCTTTGTAATTTGGCCGAGGTTGCCCTCATGGTTCTTGTTCATATGGAAGTAACTTTTTGAGAACTATGTCTCCTTCCTCGACATCTCTAGGTCTAACCCGCTTGTTGAATGTTGTTTCCATATGCCTTTAGTAGGCTTTCCCATTGCCCATTGCTTGCAGTCTCTTCTCATCAATGAGGTTCAACTGATCATGTTGAACCTGTGCCTATGCTGACTCTATAATCTTTGCCTCGGCTAGGACTCGGAGACTTGGAATTTCAACTTTAATTGGCAGGACTGCCTCCATGCCATAGACCAATGAATATGGGGTTGCCCCTGTTAAAGTACAGATTGAAGTTTTGTAGGCTATAAGTGCATAGGGCAACATTTTATGCCAATTTGAGTGATTGGCAGTCATTTTCTATAAGATCTTGAGGTTCTTATTAACTAGTTCTACTACTCCGTTCATCTGTGATTTGTATGGAGAAGATCGATGATGGTGAATCTTAAACTTTTTGCAAAGTACTGATTTTGCTAAGAACATCATATCAGTAAATGATGTCTCTCCATATGAATCTAGTTGTGTTCTTCATTATGACTGCTAATAGAGATATGGCTTTGACCCATTTGGTGAAATAGTCAATAGCCACAATGATGTATAGATGTCCATTGGTAGCCTTCTAAGGCATGGGTCCTACTACATCGATTCCCCACATGGAGAATGGCTAAGGAGTAGTTAAGTTGTGTAATTCAGAAGTTGGTGCTTTGATGATATTAGCAAAGACTAGCAAGTGTGGCACTTCTTTATATGTTGGTAGCAATCTATTTCCATTGTTGACTAGTAGTAGCCTAGTCGAAGAATCTTCTTGGAAAGCATGAGCCCATTCATGTATGGGCTGCACTCTCCTCCATGGATATTCGAGGCCTCAGATTCATCTACACATCTTAAGAGGATATGATGAGGAGACTTCTTACACAGGGTTCTACCATGCAAAACAAATTGAGTTGCTAATCTTCGTAGAGCACGTTGATCATTCTTAGAAGCCATGGAAGGAAGAGTATGATCTTCGAGAAAGTTCTTTATGTTGAGGAACCACGGATCCCTATTCAAATTAGTAGTGGTAATCTGAAGACAATAGGCTAGCTCATTTCTCTGTTCAATCTCAATCGGTGTCATCTCTACCCCTTGTGGAATGTCCATCATTAAAGCTAGTGGGGCTAAAGCATCTACAAAGTTGTTCCTTCTTTTGTTGATGTAGTTGAAAGTCAGGTACTCAAAGCTCTTAGAAAGGATTTTTAGACATCATGGTAGTCTAAGAATTTCTCCTCTCGGATGAACCAATCTCTGGATGCTTGAAAGATGATAAGTGTTGAGTCTCTGTACACTTATGGTTCATCAATGCCAAGGTCAATAGCTACTTTCAGACCAATGATGCATGGTTCATATTCACTATATTGTTGGTGCATAGGAAGTGTAGTCTTGCAATAGTTGGGATGAGGGCACCTATAGGGGAAATGAGCATGGCTCCAATCCCACAGCCTAGTTGGTTAACGGCTCCGTTGAAACACATTTTTCATCTGACAATCTTGCTTGATTTGACTTCAACACAAAGTATGTGCTAATCTGAGAAGTCAAACTTTAGGGGCAAAGTTTCATCTTCTAGTCCATTTGCTAAGAAATTGGCTATAGCTTGCCCCTTGATAGCTTTCTGTGAGACATAGGTGATGTCAAATTTAGATAGCATCATAAGCCATCGAGTAGTCCTTCTTGTGGTTGTAGGTTTCTCGAAAAGATACTTAATGGGATTTCTCAAAAAAATCAGAAATACTTTGTATGAAAGGAAGTAGTGCTGAAGCCTTTTAGTGATATAAACTAGGGAGAAACAGGTCTTCTTAAGAGGTGTGTATCTCGTTTCATAGTCAATGAAACACTTGCTCAGATAATAAATGGCATGATCCTTCTTCCCTGTCTTGTCATGCTATCCTAGTACACATCCCATGGAGCTATCATGCATAGTCAGGTACAAAATTAACGGGTGGTCTGGCTCTGGAGAGATCAATATAGGTGGACTTAACAGATAATTCTTGATCTTATCAAAGGCAATTTGGCAGTCGTTGTTCCATTAAGTTGGAAAGTTTGTCCTCAGTAGCTTCAATAGGAGCTCACAAATGGTAGTGAGTTGAGCAACAAAATGACTGATGTATTGGATATGCCCAAGGAAACTATGTACATCCTTCTCTATGAGAGGTGTAGGCATTCCAATGATTGTTTTAGCCTTAGAAGGATCAATCTCTATGCTTCTTTCACTGATAATGAAGCTTAACAATTTTCTATGGGAGCTCCAAAGATGCACTTGTTCGGGTTCAGCTTCAATTTATATTTCCTGAGACGGGCAAACAACTTCTGTAGATGCTTTAGATGGTCTTCTTTATGGTGGGATTTGACAATCATGTTGTCAACATAGACTTCCATTTCTTTATTGATCATGTTGTGGAAGAGGGCAGTCATGGCAGGTTGGTACATTGCCCCTACATTCTTGAGACCAAAGGGCATTACATTGTAATAGAGTGTGCCTCAAGGGGTTGTGAAAGCAATCTTCTCATGGTCTTCCAAGGACATCTTGATCTAGTTGTATCTTAAGAACCAGTCCATGAAGGACATCATCTCATGTCTAGTAGTACTATCTATGAGCACATCAATATGGGGCAGAGGAAAATCATCTTTAGGGCTAGCTTTGTTTAGGTTTCTATAATCGATGCACATTCGGACCTTTCCATCCTTCTTAGGTGTAGGGACAATGTTGGCTAACCATTGGGAATATTGGACAGAAGAAAAAAAGAAAACCTACATCTAGTTGTTTTTGAATTTCTTCTTTGAGAGCTAGGGACCATTCTGGTCATAGATGCCTAGGCTTTTGCTTAATGGGATGAATATC
>JAOXJP010033195.1:0-16737 GCA_025762735.1 Platanus orientalis | reverse complement strand
TTTATAAGTATTTAATAATGTCTATTATAACATTTCCTAAGATTACATTAAAAAATTCTAAGGTTTACATAGTGTTTCCATAGATTCCATCACTGACAACGTATATCATAAAGATGACGGTTCTCTCAACTATCATAGATGGTTGTATTCCTAAGTGTGAATTAGTGATTATTCTATCAAATCCTAAAGTTTCAAATCAAAATTCTTTCATTTGATCCGTATCTCACTCGTCTCTCGGTTTTGGATGCCGTATCTCCACGATAAGCTACAATACGCGAGACATACCCGTATCTCGGGTCCACGATACGAGTCGCGATAACGATATTTTGAACCTTGCTTAAGACCCACACTTGCAACTTTGTGCGTGGGTTCTTAGTTCATAGATAATTTGGTGAGCCTTGCTCATAACCCATACCACTTGTAGGCCTTCCATCCTCGTGTTTAATCATCTCACTCATAACTTGGTTCACTTGCATTGCGTACTTACGAACCATCATCAAGCATCCTTACACCTAAGCCCTTGCTTGTGCATGCACACATGTGTGACTCGATGCATTAAGCACCCTGTTAGACCACCACACGTGTGGGTGGTTTCCAAGAGATAATATATGGTCTCTACTTAACCACACCTATACTTTTCTATCTTGACAATGTGGAACTAACAAAGCAAAGAGAAAGTCACCACTTTAAATCAACAAAAACACTTTCGAAAACAAACTTTATTCTTTATCAAAACTTATTTAATAAAATTAAACACCAAATTCAATATCTTTTTGATCACCAATCTTTAATTATTCCATTACCCACTCCTACTTCAATTGGGAGGTTTTCAAATTCATTGCTCCAATGGTCAATTCCACTCCACGTTTCTGTTAAACTCCATGATCTAATTACTTAGGGTTCATATATAACACATTTGTGTCCCTAGTATGACCATGGCCTAGCTGATTCAATGAATGATGGACATTCTTTTTGATATAATATATGACAAGAGACCTCATCGCAGAAGCTGACAAGTGTGTACATGAACCTTGAAATGGTGTAATTTTCATTTGTATGCAACCAGATCGGAATGCTATTAAGGCTGTAAATAGACCGAGTACGAAGCAGATATAGGCATGTCCATACTCAATTCCGTTTACTTAACTGAATATTTAAAAATGGGATTCATATTCGTATCCATTTATTTAACCAAATCTTGGATATGAATTTTGATATCCGATTACACTTTTTATCAAAAATATGGTTTTGAGCTCTGATGCAAATACTTTGCAGGGTATAAACACAAGGTGAGGGAGAGAAGTGGAGAGTGATGGAATTGTTATTAACAACAACAAGAAGAATAGAGACTCGAACGCCATACAGAAGAAACAAAAGAACAAACCACCTTTAATCTTATAACTTACATTATACCATAACTTATCTTGATTTTTCCTCATCTTAATACGAATTCATTTGGACAAATATTCAACTATGTGAAAGAAGAAAAACAGAAATTTGTGAAATTAAAAAAAAAAAAATAGAACAAAACAATAATGGTTAAGAGCTCGAATAGTTGAAGGGTATCCTTGATTGAGCACTCAAATTGGTACACTATCACATTCACAAGCTTTATAAAAACATATAGATGAAACAAAAAAAAAAAAAAAAAATCAAAAGATTGAAACAAAAAAGGAGCAATGGATCACTACCTTTCATGGTAATGGTTGAGAGTTCGCATTGATACATAAGAACGATTGATTGATTCATGAATGACATTGTGTCTTTTCATTGGAAAATGATGTGTTTTTCAAGAATGGCGGTGAAGACAAAGACGGTGACAATGAAGATTGGGAAGACAATGAGGACCTAGGACTATAGAACTGGAACATAGTTGATGGAGTTCGAAGTGGAGAAGGGGAGTCAGCCATTAGGGAAGGTTCTAGCTAAAATTTCAACATTCTTTCATAAGAAATGGGAATGAGAGATGACAAATGGTTTAGGGTTAGGAATAAGGTATCTACATATTGTATTCTATGTAACATGGCTTACAATATTATAATATAATTATCAATCTATAGCCATTCATTAAATATATATGTGTGTAATAATATAAAATAAATGAATATGAATATTTTGTTGGATATATATATTTTTAGTTTTTAACATTTTAGGACTCCCTTACATTGGCATCTTTACATGAAAGTCACATCTCTTCAAAGATTCATAACTTATCCAATAGAATTGTGTCCCTTAATCTTTCTTCCTTAGAAAAAGGTACATTTGAAGAAGTGTAATTGTTTAAGGAATATCATAAAAGTCTATTAATATATTTGGTCTCCAACTTCAAGATCACTTAAGAGATTTCTATTTTATTTATGTCCTTGTAGGACACATAAAATACCACTCACACTTTTCTATGTTTATCTCCAAAACTTATTTGTCTCATCTTTGCCTCTTATCTCATCACATTATTGATTATATGCATATCATGGTGTTAAATCAAGTGTTTCAAGAGTTTATCTTTGGTGTTGCTAACAACCGATCAACAATACAATCAACAGGTTAGGCCCATTTTTATATTGGAGGTGGATTTGCTAAATCATTTTAGTTTTTGTCTTCTTCAACAAGAACTAGAGTAGATGATGAATACTACGTTAAGGGTGGCATGAACCATGACTTGGGTATTGTCATATCATTTTCAACATATGATTTTCTAACATATTTAGTTGGAATAGATTGATATACATATCCATTTTTAGCTCATTTATAATCAATTCTTTTATAAATGAATCGAATATTTAGTTGAAATGGATATGCAATAATTGACAGCCTTAGATTTTCTCCCTTATTGTCACACAGGAACTAACACAATTGAGGAGAAACCAAAGTCTACGAGATTGCTTTTCCGCATGCCTTATAAACATTGTGTTCAACAAAAGAAGATTGATGCAAGTAATAACACAAAAAATAAAATAAAATAAAGGCTCAAGTACTACAAGAAACAAATGTTGGGTGTGGAGTCTGATGAGTGGAGAAGCAAAAGAATGAAGAAAATTTAGACTACTAGTTTGGACCGTTCCAAACTGGGGCTTGAACCAATCCAAAGCCACTTGGATTGATCCAAGAGTATTTGGGATTTGCAGAGCCATCAATAGTGTCCAAGTGGACTGATTTGAAATATTTTGGTTCAGTCCAAAGGCAAAAAATCACTTTTCGCGAGTTATAATATAAGGTTTGTATTGGAGTGGGATTCCAAGCAAAGCTCGACTTCTATGTACTATGAAATGTCTTTATTGTTGTGTATGGTTTTATGAGAGAAAGAGAACAAGACAAGAGAGTGAGAATTGTGGTTTTGTGAGAGATTAAGAGAGAACTCTTGTAATCTTTTAAGAATAGTGAAGTTTTCTCTATGGTTCCGTCGTTTTTTCTTAACTTGGGGTTTTCCACATAAATCATGTGTGTCTTATGGTGTGGTTGCGGTTTGATTTATTTTCTCTTGATTATTATTGCTTTCCAACTTGTTTTGGCTTGATTGATAAGTTGTTTAATCCCCAACAACTGGTGTTAGAGCTAAGTTTTGGAAAGCCGAGTTCAACAAGCCAAGGAAGTGTTAGATTTTTCCTTGAGTGAGAGCAATGACAATACAAGAGGACGAATCCACAAAGTTTGGGGTTGAAAAGTTTAATAGTACAAAATTCACATTATGGAAGATGCAGATAGATGATTTATTGTATCAGAGAAACCTTTATCAACCTCTTGGAGGGAAAGCAAAAAACCTGAGATGATGTCAAACATGGATTGGGAGGTGTCCGACAGGAAGGCCCTACGTACATTTAGACTCTCTTTATCATCAACGGTTACTTTCAATATTTCCAAAGAGAAAACCACCAAAGATCTCATGGTTTTCCTTGCGCGGATGTACAAGAAGCCATCCGCGTTAAATAAAGTATTTCTGATGAAGAGGTTGTTCCATATGAAGATGGCTAAAGGGAAAATCATTGTGGAATATCTAAATGATTTCAACACAGTCATAAGTCAATAAACCTCGATAAACATCAACTTTGATGATGAAGTTAAAGCCTTGTTGATCCTATCATCTTTACTAGAGAGTTGGATGACCTAGTTATGACATTGAACAATTCCTCAGGTTCAGGCAAATCGAATATGGATGATAGAGGAAGAACTATTGAAAAAGGGCAAGGTTGCGGAAGAACAAAATCTAGGGGAAGATCCAAGTTGACAAAACTAAGAGTAGAATGCTGGAATTATAACAAGAAAGGACACCTCAAGAAGGATTATTAGGCATCAAAGAAGAAAAATCAAGGCAACAACAATAAGGAGAATGAAGCTTTCACAAATATCATAGGTGATGTTACTAAAGACACTTTCATTCTTGCACTTGATAAAAAAATTGGAGCCTTGGGTGTCAGATTCCGGTGCATCCTTTCACGTCATGGTAAATAAAAGATGTCTTAAAAATTATGTTCAAAGGAACTATGACAAAGTCTATCTTGGAGATGACAAAGCTTGCAACATAATTGGGAAATGAGAACTTTGATTGAATTTAACTAATGGAGGTACATGGTTGTTGACAATGTAAGACATGTACCAAGTTTAAAAAGAAATTTAATATCTGTTGGCCAACTCGCAAGTTCAAGACATATGACTACTATTACAGTAGACATGTGGAAAATAACCAAAGGTGCCTTGGTGATAGTTTGTGGAAAGAAATAAAGTACACTCTATTTGACCGGAAAGCATGGCTCCATTGATGTAGCTGAAGAGCGTCAATTAAAATACATGACACTATAGGTTTGAACACATAAGAGAAAAAGGAATAAAGATTCTCCACTCCAAAGACAAACTTCCAGGTTTAAAGGCTTTAGACTTAGAATTTTGTGAATACTATGTTTTGAAAAATAGAAAAATGTTAGCTTTTTTAAAATAAGAAGGATGCCCAAGCTTCAAAAGTTGGAACTGGTTCATGCTGACATATGGGGATCAACTCAGGTATCATCTCTAGGTGACTCTTACTATTTTGTTACTTTTATTGATAATGCTACTGAAAAATTATGGGTTTACTTCCTAAAACACAAATCTAATGTGTTTAAAGTGTTTTATAAGTGAAAAGCCTTGGTTGAGAATGAAACAAATTTAAGGCTTAAGTGTTTAAGGTCTGATAATAGAGGAACATATTGCAGTAAAGAATTTGAAAAGTATTGTACTTTGAATAGAATTAGGAGAGATGAGACAATATCATATACACCGCAATAAAATGGTATGGTTGAGAGGATGAACACGACGATTGTAGAGTGGGCTAGAAGCATGAGGTTGCATGGAGAGTTGTCCAAACAGGTTTGGGCAGATGTGGTAAACATAGCCTCATACTTGATTAATAGAAGACCTTCAGTACCGTAAAATGGTGGAATTCTTGAAGAAGCATGGACGAGAAAAGAGGTAAGCTTGTCACAAAGGGTTTGGTTGTACATGTCACGATGTAGATCTGAGGGTCGTGGTTTCAGACCTAAAACTGGATCAGACACTAGATGATGCACCTCGAACCCGTATCTCGTTGTGAGGAGATTCCCTTTTCGGAGTGTGACCATGTCCTCATTTTATAATCCTTATAATTATTTTTTTCATTTTCTTTTAAAGTCCTTATTCCATAGTACATTGCAGGAAAAGTCAAACACATAATGTTCTTAACCATTTTTATATCACATGTAGTAATGGATTTCCTTATTCATTCATCATTTACATTATCAATTGCAGCGGAATAATAGATACTAATATGAATCCATAATTCATAATACATCAGAATATAATATCAATCCATCAAATGGTAACTAAATGCAGCAGAATAATAAAACCATTCATCCGTAAGGGTTCCATCCAAAATAGTTTCATAGCCCCTATACATCACACACCATTTATCAAAATGATCCCCTTTCCGCATAGGGGTGCAACCATGTCCACAAAACTGAAGGTAAAATATTTACATACAAGTTCAAAAGAAGTCTAAAGAGAGTCCAATGTGATACAACTAAAGGAAATGCAAACGAAAGGGTAGGGCTCTCGAGTATCACCCACAACCTTTACTCTCGTGTGTCCCAAGTGTGTCTTATCTTAATCTCTCAATATGAAAAATGGTGTCAATTTGGATGAGCTTGACGTGCTCAGCGGGTGGATATAAAAATATAAAACTGAAAGAGAGATTAAAGTAAGAACAAAGGCAGTGTAGAAAATCAATACAAAGTAAGGACAGCAAATGCATATGCATGTGTAAGAAGAGTTTTATACAAATATCCTTACTATGATCCAAGATAATACTAAGATGTCAAGATGGGCATATGAGTTCCAAGGAAAACAACTGAATGTAACTAACTTATAAAAATCGCCATCAAATGCTAAACCATATGTAAGGTACCTATGAGAGGTTGTCGGTAAGGCCAAATCAAAATATATGCTCAACTAACAAGGATTCCGATAAAAATAGTGCCAAATGTATAAAGTTAATCCATCGGGTCTTCTACAAAACAAATCTGAATATATATAACCCAAATGGAGGGTCTCTAGTAAAACACATCCAAATGCTAATATCCTAAATAGAGGGTCTCTTACAAATCAAATCTAAATGTAAATAACCTAAATAGAGGGTCTTAGGCAAAACAAATCCAAAAGCAAATAACCTAAATAGAGGGTTTGTGATGAAACAAATCCAAATGCAAATAACTTAAACAAAGGGTCTTTAATGAAACAAATCCAAATGCAAATTACCCAAATAAAGGGTCTTTGATGTGTTTAGCCCGCAAAAATCCCCCAGGGCATCAAGAGTTTATCTCACTTAATTCCCAGAACTAGGGTAATCCTCTAAAATTCCCCAGGACAAGGGTGTATTTGGTTCTCACATTATTCTTCCGGAATAAAGGGTAGTTCCCACATCATTCTCTCAGAACAAATGGTAGTTCTTACATCTTTCCACCGGAACAAAGGGTAGTTCCCACATCATTTTCCAAAACCAAAGGGTAGTTCATACATCATTCCCCTAAAACAAAGGGTAGTTCCCACATCTTTTCCTCGAAATAAAGGGTATCATATTAAATCCATGTATCCAAAGAAATCTGTCAAATCCATATTTATGTAAAATAACGCACTACTACATAAGTATGTTATACAAAAAATATTCATATATCCAAATCTCGTATGTAAAACCAAACCCAATGATACAAATTTCATGTTTTGAAGACAAAACCAAGAATGCAAGTAAAGATGCTTGGCCCAATCTAAGGATATATAGAGATCTATGAAATTTAAAACATTTCCATCTCAAAATGCAAGTAGAGATAAAACAAAGTAGTTCAAGTGCCTCAAAACTCATGTAGAAATTCATAGGAAGTGCTATGCAAATATCCCAAAATAAACATGGATGATATCGATATGTTTAAGCTACGAAAATTAATAAATTGGTATGAATCTCCAACAAAGACATAGGGATTCTAAGATCATAGCATGACAATTATAGAATCAATAATAATGCTACATGGATAAGAAAGAAGTAATGAGAATCTATCAAAATAGACAATAGACATATGAAATGAATTCAAGGGCATGCTATAAAACTTGTGAATTTTAGAGAACTAAGCAAAACATCACCAATCCATTGAGTAGAGAACATAAACATAGGATTTTAAAGGAATAATCAAAGACATACCACATAGGATCATCTTTCCTAATCCATTCTATAAGGATCCAATTCCCATACTTTCTTTCATAGAGTAGAGCTTTACCAAATTTGCTTATCCAAGGCATCAATATCACAAAATGAGAATCACTTTAAAAATTCATTAGAATAGGTAATGAGACTTTTAAATCAAAGTTTAAACCATATGAATTAAAATTCTAGAGAAGGAATTCTAATTAATCATAAAAAAAATCACTTTAATCATCAAGCATAGGTTAAATTACCTATTTTCTAAGAACCTAAAAATAGAAATAGTGCATATAATACATATCCATTTATTATTTCAAAGATTCGTAGATAATAGATGGCAAATCTTTTAAATTAAAGCTCACATCAATAGATCTCAAGAATCTAGAAGAAAAAGAAGTGTATATTATAGTATATCCACTTACTAAAGAAATGACTATTGGATCCAAGAAATCCTCCACCAATATTTCCTTTACTTGGAATTTCCTTCCTTCCCAGAGATCAAAATATGAATTCATAGTCAAATTTCATAGATCTATAAAGATCGAGAAACTAAGTACTAAGTGTAAACCAATATAGAACTAAAGTTTTTAAGCTTAGCTCTTTAGAGAAAAAAACTCCTTTCTCCTTATTTTCCCTCATTTGGTTTAGTTCTAATGTTTTTTGGTCCTAAATGACATTCACATATGTTATATTTTGTCTTATATGAGTCCCATATCAATTGGGTAAGTTTTCCAACAAATTTTTATAACTTTTTATCAAAGTTTTAGTTTTTGGTTAATTGGATCCATCTACCTAACAACACAAACACTTTGTGAGAAAACAACTATAACTTCCTTTGGAAAACTCCAATTTATGCACCATTTATTGTGTTGAAAAGTACACTCCTAGGTCTTTCCAATGATATATAGTTTGCATACTGATTCATATGGGATTGATACAGGATTACATAAATCTGTTAGCTTATCTGTATAGACACTTTGTGGAAAAACAGTTATAACTTTCTCTAGGGAACTTCAAATTAAGCACCGTTTGATGCATTAGAAAGTAGACTCATATATTTTCAATGATGTATGGTTAGTACAATGATTTCTATAGAGTTGATATATATTTACCTATGAAGTTACCCTAAACTATTGTTTGGGATAGTTTATGAACTAGTCAAGTTCATAACTTATTTTCGCCTTCTTTTCTCTTCTATGTTTAATCTAACTTTCTCACTCATTGATGTATGTTAAAATACGATTAATAAACATAAAACATCAAATTAAATATAATAAAATAATTAATTTTTAATTATGCATTTATGATCCTACTAAGTGCATGCAAACGCATGTGGGGTGTCACAGTACATCTTATATTCATGTTGATGTTGATAAGAGAAATAAGCTAGATGCAAAGTCTAGGGTGTGCATTTTCATTGGATATGGTTCTAATGATTTTAGGTACTGGTTTTGGAATGATGAAAATTGAAAAATCATTAGAAGTTGAATATTTAATAAAAAGACCATGTACAAAGATAATGTGGAAGAACAAAAGAATGACAAAAAGGCATTTGTGGAATTTAAAGAGATTTATGAGGGTGATGTGCTATGCCAGAAGAAAACCAATAGATAAAGCCTTAAACACCTACTCTAGCACTAAGAAAGTCTTCAAGAACACTGAGGCCTACACAACAATTCTCTCATTCATTGTACTACTTGTTGACAGATGGGGGTGGATTGGAATGTTATGATGAAGTATTAGAGATTGATGAAAGAACTAAGTGGAAACATTACGTATATGAGGAGATGAAATCTTTGTTTATAAATCAGACATGTGACTTAGTTCCACTACCTGAAGGAAAGATAGAACTAGACAATAAGTGGGTATACAGGTTAAAGGGAGAGGATGATGGGAGTAAGAGATACAAGGTCACACTCGTAAATGGGTGTTAATAAAGGAAATGTGTTGACTACTTTGAACTATTTTCTTTGGTTTTGAGGATGACCACCATTAGAGTGGTGTTAAACATTGTGGCAGTGAAAGATATACATCTTAGGCAGCTAGGTGTGAAGATAGTTTTTCTTGATGCTGATTTGGAAGAAGACATCTAGATGTAGGAGTACAAGACAACAAAGAAATGGTGTGCAAGCTTAAGGGGAGCTTATATGGGTTGACACAAGCCCCAAGGCAATGAATGGTACGTTAAATTTAATAGGTTATGTCAAAAATTGGGTATAGAAGATGCCATGCGGATCATTGTTGCTATTGTAAACCTTTGATGATGAGTATATCATATTACTCTTATACATGGATAATATGCTTGTGGTAGGGTCAAACATACATGAAATAAATAACATGAAGAAGAAATTGTCAAAGGAGTTTGAGATGGACTTGGGAGTAGCTAATCAGATTCTTGGGATGAAAATCACAAGATACATGAAGAACCATAGGTTGGTGTTTTCTTAGGTTGAGTATGTTGAAAATCTAAGCAGATTAAACATGTAGGAAGCAAAGCCAGTTAGTATCCCACTGGCTAGTCGCTTTAAACTCTCTAAAGAAGATTCTCTTAAGATTAAAATAAAGAGAGATTACATGTCCAAGGTTCCATATGCTTCAGCGGTGGATAGCTTGACGTATGCCATGGTCAGTACTAGATCAAATATAGCTCAAACAGTGGGACTTGTGAGCATATTCATGAGTAAACCTGGAAAGATGTATTGGAAAGTGGTTAAGTAGATCTTGAGATACGATACAAATTTATGTTTTGGAGGGACAAAAGTAAAGCTACATGGTTATGTGGACTTGGACTTGTTAGGTGATACAAACAAGATGGGGAATACAATGGGTTATGTGTTTACTTTGGGGAATACAACAGTCAATTGGGTGTCTTAACTACATAAGATAATTGTGATTTTCTTAACAAAAGTGTTATATATTGTAACGATGGAGGCTAGTAAAAAATTGATTTGGATGTAAAACCTGATGGAGAAGTTCACTAAAAAACAAGAGAATAATATGTTATTCAGTGACAACCAAAATGTCATTCATCTTGCAAAGAATTCAGTATTTCATGCAAGGACTAAACACATTGATAGGAGATATCACTTCATAAGATCACTCTTAGAGGAATAAGTGTTAAAGTTAAAAAGATCTATACGGATGGAAACCCAATAGACATGCTTACCAAGGTGGTGACAGTACATAAACTAGAGCTATACAAAGCTTCAGCCACTCTTCATGAGTAAAGATGATGAAGAATATCAAGAAGGGATTCATTAGAGGAAGATGTCTTATCACAGGTGTAAAAGCTAAACAATGGAAAGAGCACCAGTCTCTAAGTAGGAGATTGTTAGGTGTGAAACCTAATTTGTGAAGAAACAAAAGAATAAAGAAAACTTAGATTTCCAATTTAGACCAATCTAAACTAGGGTCTGGAGTGATCCAAAGCTAATTGGATCGATCTAGGAGCATTCGGGATTTGTAGAAGCACCAATAATGTTTAAGTAAACCAATCCAAAAATAGTTGGACTTGTAACACCCTGCAATGCTCATGAAGGGAAAAAATGTAAATAATCATGTGTAAGAGTAAAATTATTTTTAAACATTTTTAGAAAGACCATAGTGGTGTTTTGGACCTAATATAATGAATTAAAAGTGAAAAAAAAACATAGATAATTCGTGAACTTGTCAAGTCTTAAAATTGTTCTAAGAGTGTATTTGGGGTTGCTTCATAGGCAAACTTATACCAACCTTGAAATAATTTGAGGTAAAACCATACATCATTGAAAATTTTGAGTCTACTTTTCAACGAAACAAACGGTGTGTGAATAGAAGTTTTCTAAAGAAAGTTATGATTATTTTTCTATAAGGTATCTATACTGATAGACCAACATATTTGAAGTAACTTTAGAGTTAAACCTATAACAATTTCGAACGGATTACCTAAAAAATTATATACCATTAGAAATCTCTTGAAGTCTACTTTCTGACACAACAAAAGAAGATTGAATTTAAGTTTTCTAGAGAAAATTATAAGTATTTTAGTTCAAAGGGATCAAATGTAGAAAATTTGGTGGATGGATTTGACTTAGTTTGGATGGATCTGAACTGAGCGGATCGACCTAATGCTTATTGGATCAATCCAAGATCACATAATTAATTCGGCATCCCTTGTAGATCGATCCAAAATGACCTAGATTGTGTTTTTTTATATGTAAATTTGATTTTTTTTTAAAATTTTGAGGAGTGTGGGACCCTCTTAACCCAAAATCTTATAAATATGTTGAAAAAAAAACTTAATGACCTCATTTACACTAAAAAAAGAAAATGAAAAGAGAAAGAAAAGGATTTTGGGAAAAATGGGAAGAAAAACCCTAATTTGGATAAGGTATGCTATGGAAGCTTCCCTTTATGGATGATTTGCTTGGGTTTTAGTATTATCTTGTAGATACCTTATATGTTGTAGAGAAGTAAGGAAGTTACAAAGAAAAAAAAGTTTTGCTTGAGGATTCCCTTGAGATAAATAAATAGAAATATTTGGGTAAGTAGTTGTACAAAGCTTATACTATATTTCCTTGTCTTCTAAGTTCCCAGATGTCTTGTATGGTTTATATGAGGGTTTTTTTTGTATGATTGAGAAACCCTTTGTTAGGATCCTAGAAATCCTTACCTAATGTATGATTTGTGATGAGATCTTTTCATTTCATGTTAGGATCTTAGAAATTCCTACTTTAATTTGTAAAGAAAAGTGGTTTTACATGACATGTATATGTACATCCTTAAGATATTGGATTCCATGAGTTTTGAAAGCTTGTAAGTTAAGAATTTATGAATCTATGGCCTCTATGATAGTTATAAATGCATAAAAAGCTTGATTTACCATGAAAAAACATGAATACTTGAATTGTAGTTAAACATTTTAACATGTTAGTGTAAACATGAAAAAAATGAGTGAATACATAAGTAAGAAAGGATTATGATGCATGTTGATTCATTATAGAATGATAGAGCTAATGGTAGTATATAATTTGTTTATAGATTGTTATGGAATGATTCAATTGAGTAATAAATTGAGGTTATGAATGATTAAAAGCATGTGTAATGAGATTGTTATTAGAACTCTAACTCATGTAAGATGTATTAACTATAAAATGTTTGAAAGCATAATAATATGCAAAAATTCAATGATTTCTTATTGAATAAATTAGAAAATGATTTGTTGATGTTGCATATGTCTTTAATCATACTAATATGTATATAGTATAAAGTTGGATATCTTTTTAGATGATGTTAGTGAATGCTTCTAGATATGGGTTACTCATCTATAATTATGCTATTGCATGTATTATGTAATAATACATGCTTCTTATATTAGATTAAATAACACACCATATAATGATAATATAAGGTAAAATGTCTAGGGATAAATAAAAAATGAAATGAATAAAAGATTAAGAAGAGTGAAAAAAAGATACAGATAAGTGCTAAGATGATATAAGATTTTGTCATTGAGGGTTAAATGACGGCTAGTGATAAACAATAAGTAAAGAGTGGTTAAAACATAAAAAATAAATGTATGTGATAACCCTTGCTATTAGGGAATAATACAATATGTCGATGATCTTTGCTATTGGGATGATATAATATACTGATGGTCATTGTTATTGGGATGCTACAATATATTGATGGTCCTTGCTATTAAGATGATATAATTTGCCGATGACCTTTACTATTGGGGAATAATACAATATTCTGATGGCCCTTGCTATTGGAAAAAATACAATATGCCGATGACCCTTGAAATTAGGAATAATATGATGTGTCAAAATGTAAAATAATGTTAAAAGTCCCATTATTAAGAAAAAAAGAAAATATCTAAGGAGATAAGAAATAAGAAAAGAAATTGTGTCAAAAAGAAATGAAAATTCATAAGCCATATAAAAGAATAAAATGTCAAGATAAGAATGGAAATACATAAGTTTTACAAGCTGTTCATACGTTATGTAAGAATAAGTAATATGAATGCCTTGCCATTAGAGAATAATACAATGTGTCAATGTGTAAATAAAGTAAAAACACTTATTATTGGGGAATAATACAATATGCAAAAGTAAAAAAGTAATGTAAATGACCCATTATTAAGAATATGAAACTATGTTTATAAAAGATGAAAAATCCATAAGATACATAAAATGAGTGAAACTATGATAAAAAGAAAATGAAAGTTTAAAAGAAAGAAAAAATATATAAGTTTCAAGAGTAAAGAAAAGTTTATAAGTTATGCAAATTAAAAAAATGCTATGATAAAAGATGAAAACATCTAAGTTTCGCAAGTAAAGACAAATTCATAAGTTATATAAAAAAATAAAGTGACATAAGAAAAAATGAAAATATATAAACTATTAATGAAAAAGACAAATCTCTAAGATAAACAAAAAAAATGTGATATCAAGAAGGAATTGAAAATATATAATCTTCAAAGAAATATAGAAATTACTAAACTATGTAAGAATAAGAAAAGTGTATGCTGGTCCTCCCATTGGAATACAATTCAATGGTGAAATAATCAATGAAAAAGTAATGAATGAATAATGAAAAACAATAAATGAACCTTAAAATGAACTTTGGGAAAATGATAAGTGAGTATCAGAAGAAGAATTATGAAATTTATTTAATGTAATAAGTGGAATATGATAAATTGATAAATAGTGAAAGAACCTAATGAATGAGAATGCTAAAGATGATGACAAGTAAGAGAAAATGAACTATGATGAATAAGAGAAAGATGTAAGTATTTATACAAATAATGATGTAAATGATAAATATTAAGGTAATGATAGACTGGTTGAATTTTATGTCTCATAATGCAAATGTTTTGCTATGATTGCTAATTGTTTAAGAACGTTGTAAGTCTACTTTGAAATGATTTGTATATGCCTATTCATGTAAGTAGGTACATGTTATGTATGATAAGTGATAGAAAATGCTTATTAAGATACATACTAAGTATCTTTATTATGGATGAATTAAGAAATGCTTACCATGTGGTTTTATACACACTTTGTCATGCAAATGTATTAGAGAAATGCTTTCGGTTAGTATAATCATGCATATTGCCATGTATATAACTCATATGATAAACAATGATGATAAGTTGCTTAGATTTTATAATGTATGATGATTAATGAATATACACTTGCACATGAATACATGCTAAAAATTGTATATGTTCTATATGAAAGTTTGCTAAGTATTTTATATTTAAAGATTCATGGTCTACCTCTCCGGTTTCATTGTAATTTTTGTATACATATTTACGAGTCGTGAAACATACAATTCCATACCATTTTTCAAGTGAGGTCTAGTTTACACGTGCGATACTTGGAGCACTTGGAGTTTTGGAGGAAAGCATGTAGACAAATGCTTTTTCTCATAGTAGTTTCAATTTTATCTTAGATCATACTCTTCCTATTAGACCTTTATATTTGTGATGTATTAAGTTGATACTTTGTTATATTTTGTAAGATCTACATTCTAGATATTGAATTGAAGGCTTTTGTCTCCTAAATTTATGATGGGACACTTATGATATGGATGGTTAGAATGTATATATATTTATGTTCTTATTTCCACAATACATTGAGATTATGATGATTAGTGATAGATTCTTATTCCATTGTGAATGTCATGTCTAAAGTTTTAAAGTAAAGTTTATAATTAACATATAGGTTAAGGTAAAACGTAAAAAAATTATAGTAATTAAAATATGGATTTGGTTAGTAACGACTTGAATTCACACTTAAATAAGGTTATGAAATTTGAAGTTATTACAAGATTGATCCACTTGGACCGATCCAAAATATTTTGGATTGGTCCAAGCGTAGAAAATCAGTTTCAAGAGTTAGAATAGAAGGGGTGGGATTCTTAACACGTTCAACCACTATGTGCTATAAAATGTCTTTATTGGTGTCAAGGAATTTATGAGAAAAAAAATTAAGAAAAGAGAGTGAGAACTTGTGGTTTTGTGAGAGAGAACTCTTATAATTTTTTAAAAATAGTGAAACTTTCTCTATGACTTTGTAGTTTTTCCTCAACTTAGGGTTTTCTATGTAAATCCTATGATGTTGTTGTGGTTTGGTTTATTTTTTATTGATTATTATTACTTTTCAACTTACTTTGACTTGATTGATAGATTGTAATCCCCAACAACAAAGGCTCGAGTAATCGTTGGAAGCTTGTTTTTGCTTGAGAATACAGAATAGAGACGATGAGTTCAGACGCCCAACAACAGTTGCAGAACATCCATGCACAAAAACGAGGTTTCATAGCCGTGGACCCATTCACCTTTTTAAATTTATTATTAGAACTTCGTCTCTATTCGAACACGCTGTGCTCGTTGAACAAAGGGCCCATATTTTGGCAGGCCCTTCACAACACCTTTACATGTGAGGGAAAACCAGTACATCACCGTGCTTGATTTTGATGGCACAAACGCGACCACATTGCTAGTGTTTAGGTTACTATCTGTAAACTCGTTCGTCCATGTTTGTTTTGTATTGGTGGCTTATCATTTAAAATAAGTTATTTATCAACACCAAAAGAAAGAACTTAGAAGCTAAGCAAAGATTTTATGGAGAAAAGATGGCTGAGTTTGTACCTATTTTTCAATGGAAAACTTCGCTTGAACTTGGTAGGTTTTGTAATGCAGAATCTTTCAGATTTGAGGTTCATGTTGGTGGTTGTTTGGAACCCATCAGTTGTTTGAGTCTCACTTTCTTAATATTGGCAAGACAACCCAGTTTTGGGGATGATCATAACTCTTCACCTTCCAGTCGTGTGATGTAAGAAGCACAGGGACATGTCATTGAGGACTCACCAGTTTTTGAGTCCGAAGTCCGCCGGATAGCCGACGGGGTGTAAGCGAGACTCAAGTTTTGCTAAATTTTGGATACGATCAGGACTTGTATCGCCTGCGCTAACTTACAGTGTGCCATGGTGAGCCACAGACACAAAGGGGGGTGGGCCCCAGAAAAAAGTGTATGGGCCCCATCCCCTTTGTGTCT
>JAOXJP010033185.1:0-16737 GCA_025762735.1 Platanus orientalis | reverse complement strand
ATTTCAAATAAACTCCCAGGAATCGGTTGAGCATTTGATTTTTAGACTTGATTTATATCACTTTTTGGAGTATTTGGGGGAATCTTGGTAGATGTTTTGTGAAAGTTTCTGCTCCTTAAATAGATTTTCGAAGGCCAAGCGATTCTAGAGAGATGGACACCGACTAATCTTGATGTGGAGGTCTAGAGAATATTCTAGCTCCATAAGAGCAAAAAGTGGTAAAACAAACTTTTGACCTATTAGGGAAGATTTGAGGTTTCACAAAGGTTCTCAAACCTGAAGATTTGAAGCTAAGGCCGAGGCTAAGATATGGTGACTGACCTTTTTGGATTCGGAGGTCGAATGAATCTCTGAGAGCTTTTACGAGGGTCATTTCTTGGTCAGGGTTATCATAGATTGAGAAATTGGCTATGGCTTTTCTCAAGTAATGTCTGATCTGTGATGAGATCCTTAGAGTAAGGAGACTCAAAGATGCATAGGATCTGAAATTACACCATTTGGACAACGAGAGAGGCTCTAGGGATCCTTTGAGGGTCCAAGGGTAGGTTCTCTGAGTGGAAAGGATAAAATGGTAGTTTTTTGCCCACGGGTCGAAAAAAGTGAAAATAAAAATTCTTCACTTGTGATGCTTCATGAAAAGAAGGCTTATGTAGGTAAGAGAAATTCAATGATCGGGATGGTAGATAGTGAGTATTGAACTTTTGAAAGAAAAAGGGCAAAATGGTATTTTTTCCATATGTGATGCTTTGTTGGAGAAAGGCTTACAGGAGCTGAAAAACTTACTAATAACATGGATGAGGTTCTTAAATGTGGACCCTCAATGTCCTGTTGATGCTTTTATGAGAGATTAGGGTTTGTCCTGAAATGGTGTATTTGGGGCTGTAATAAGGTGCTTTGACTGGTTCATTCACGACTTGAGTATCCGGGGAGACTTCTTTGGGAATTCCTAATCTCCTAAAGTCCAGGTTTTCTCTTCCTAAGCCAAGGGTGCTTAGAGTCTTGATGCCTAAATGTTGTTATGTTGTCCTTATGCTATCACATGACCCGAGTCAATATTTGGGTGTTGACAGTAGTGATCGCATATTCCCCCCTTATGTTTGGCTTGGGACAACCGGCCTAACAAATTCTTCTACTACGGGATTATGGTTTGGTGGGGTTGTTACCTATCTTTCAAGAGTGAGTTGCTCGACCATGGTTTTTAGCTCGAATATTGCGAGGTCCTAAGCGGCCAAGCGTTGATCTCAACTTTATACCTAGGCTCACCAATCTACTGTTGTAATATGTTCCCCTTTAGAGTCAGAGCGATACTCCCTAAGGTCTACATTCTCTTTATTTGTTGTGGGATCAATTGGTGGATCTTGAGTTCCTCTTGATCCTGTTGTAGTCATTTCAAGATCTTGTGAAGTTGAGGTAACATTAACCATTGCAGCAGCCATAGGCATGGTGTGAGGGATAATTCCATTGTAAAACATAATAGGAGAGGTCCCAAAGGCTCTTCCGATAATTGGCAGCTCTCTTGAAGGCATTCTTAGTGTCCTAGCACTTACTACCAATTAACTTCTAGTCACATGCCAGCAGAGTTGAAGGCTCACGGTCAAAATCTAGAAGGATTTAGAGTATTGGCAAGGATGTCTTTCCATGCTCTTGTAACCATCACCGTTGCTTAAGAGTCTTGCTTAGGCCTGAACATTTTGCCTTTGACAACATAAGGTGTATAACCTGTGCTATCTCTAGTATAAGAAGGCAGAGATGGGACGGCCCTTTGCGGATGTGCCCATGGTGGAATTGCATTAATCGGCATGTTTCCCACTTCTTGTTGCTCATAGAAGAGTTTACATGATTTAGCCCTCTCTCTAAGCAATGTTTCTTTTTCGCTTTTACTCAGGGAATAATACTCTCCTTCTTCTGGATGGTTTATTTTCCTCAATCCCCCTTAGGGGCTTAAACTTGGTTAAGAGCATTAAATTCCTGAATTCCACACTAGCCTAAGTATGTTGTTGATTATGACATTTATGTGGGGTTCAGGTGGTGATACTACCCAACTCCTTTTCTTCCAGCAATGTGTAGCCCTTAATTGTTATTGCTTTATATTTCTTTTTCTTATTGTGTGAGTTCCTTTTAGACCTAAGTGCTTTGAGCTTTCCATTTTGGTTGCCAGTTTGTCCCTATGCTTGGCCCCCTAGCATAATGGGGACACCTGTGAGTGTCACTTGTACTACAGTTAGATTCTGGTCCTCTAAGGGCGAAGGGTGATTTTCATCCGCGAATGTGATTCTATGCGAATGAGGTTTTCTCTTACACTCATAATGCTCGAATAAGAGACTCGCATCATCATTCACATAATGCTCATTGTGCGAATGTTGTCGCTTGTGCGAATGCTCACCCCTACGCAAATTAGGATCATGATATTCATTCACGCGATGCATCTATAGAAGAGGCCCAACAAATTTACCAGTCACTGACTAGTGATTTTTCTTGGTGGTCAGAGTCCATTAATTAGAAGTTTATCTTAAACTTAAACATCCTAGATTTTCCTCTTTTTCTCGAATATGGTCATCTACGATGGAAAATATTACTTCTAGAAGTGGTTATGTTCATTTCATTCATAGGTCCTGACATGGGCGAATGTAAATAATTCCGTCCATTCGCGCACTTTGGTGCTAGAGAATTAGAATCTGGGGCTTCAACCGAGTCATCCACTTGTGCTTTTCCTGTAGCTCCAATAACTTTTGGCATGGGTTCAGCCTAGGCTTGCATACTCATTGCTTCCTTAAATTATTGAGGGTAATTTGGGGAGTATAGCCCCCTGATTTGGTTGATGTGGAACCAGATTTACCCAAGCTTGTAAGTGCACTATGTTTAACAAATATGAGCATTGTTTCAGCCACATGAGGAGAGACTAAAGCCTCAACCACAGGTGTTGTTTGGGAGACTGAAGCCTCAACCATAGATGTTGTTTAAGAGACCAAAGCCTTAACCATAGATGTTGTTTAGGAGACCGAAGCCTATACCATGTAATAAATGGAGGTGGGGATACTGAAGCCTCAACCTGTGTTTTTGGGCCAAATGCCCTTGTGGTGAACTAGGGAAGGGTCCCATGGATGCAACTTCATTGAGGTACCTATGAAAGAGGAAGACACCCATTAACATAACTGAACTTAAAGAGAGATGAGAGGAAAGTATAGTCTCACTAAGCATGCCAAAAATTTGTAACACCAAGTTTCAAGCAATTTATGAGGAAAAATCCATTGAACAAATTACCTAACCGTTTACGGGCTAGTTTATTATTTTTATGAGTGGGGACTAAAACTCCAAGTCTGAGAGACTTGTTATTTACTGTTGTTCAACACAGAAAACCTCTTATTAACCTTAAGTTTCTCACTTTGTATTATGAAGAAGAAGTTGCATAAGATATAAAGGAGAAGAGAAGAGGAGAAGAAAATGAAGATCTCTTTAATTCGATGAATATGGGTACAAATTTTGTTGCTCAAATACCAGTAATTTTACCTTGCCATAGCCTGGTTTGACATCAAGCTTCCCATGATATCTTCCATAGAGAAATCGCAGAGGTATAATGGAGTTGCTATCCTCTTTTGGAAGAGAGAAAAACTTGTGAACTTTGAAAGAGGTAGGGTAGAGCTTACTGGGATTTGGAGAGCAATGCTTACTTGAGATTCTGAACTTGTGAGAGAGATTCCACTTTTTTACTACGTGCAACCTTGGAGGTATTTATAGGTGCAAAAACAAATTAGGGAAGAGTCCTTATTGGGGAAGAACTTTATCTCATTTATGCTTCTATGCTAAAATGGGATTCCATTATCCTTATCCCTAGCATAAAGGTGTTTCTTGTATGCGAGAGTGCATATCCTTTAGTCTCTTGGGTGGTTAGGGAACTCATGGGAGTTGTGGCTATCCAAAACAACCACCATAGAAGGAGATATAGTCGAATTTTAGTTTCTGGTTTTCGCAATGCGCGAATATAAACAATGCATTTGTACACCTTTTGGTGGCGAATGTACTTATTTTGTGGACTTGTGGGCCTTCTCCTAGCTCTGCATGAATGCTACTTTCATTCTTAATTCACCCACTAAAAGTGTGGCAAATGTCATGTCATTGTATGTTTGCGCACTTTTAGTTCTACAAGCGTCTCTCTTGATTTCTCTAGAGAGTCGATGTTGACCTCTTCTTAACACTCCCCCTCAACACTGACTCTCTAGTAATGTTGATCTTCTATTTCGTATATTTTTCCAATCTTTTCCTTAATGTGCTTCTTCATACAGAACAAGCTCTTAAATCTCATCAATGTTAGTCTTGTCTAGAGCAATGTCCATATTCCTTAGATTCGACTTCCTCATTTTGTTGGATCATTGTACATTTTTCTCTTCCTCAATCTCTAACTGTTGTGGCTTGCCTTTCTTGTGAGTCATTAATGGATGAACACCATCTCTCTAAGGGTTGGTGTGACTTCTTGGTGAAGATGGTGAACTACTTTAAGTTTGAACCTTTTGATCTTCTGATTCATTTAATTGGTCACCACTGTTCTCTTTAAGCTCCCCAACCTTTGTCTTGGTTGAAGATCATCTTCCAAGTCCTTGGATCTTGGTAGCACTACGATTTCTGTATGATTGAAGTAAGGTGCATATTCACCATCTTCGTTGAAGTATTCTTCTTCCTTGAGCTCTATCTTCTCACCTAATGGTGATTCCTCTACTTTATCCATGTCCATCTCTAACTCAATTTGGTGTTCACTCTTAATCTCTAGTTGATTCATACACTCTTGAGTCATTGATCCAATCTTTCCTAAAATTTAAGATTTCTAAGTTAGATACAGTAGTGAGATCTAATTCCACAAAATCTTTCATAATAGCACCAAATGCAAACTCTTGGCTCATCATCATCATCGTAGATTCCGTTGCTTCTAATATCAACATTTCATGTCTTTAACTATTGCTAAGGATGCTTCCTCATCCCATTCCTCCTCACTTTTTCTCTCACTCTAGTGTCTTTTCATAGTCATCGAGTTTCCTTCACCTGTCATTTTCTTTTAGAACCAATAGTCATAAGCAAGGTGACATTTCTTACCGCAATTATAACACTCAATGTTCCTCCTAAAGATTTTTGTTGTGAATCATCATTGTTTCTACTTTGCTGGACTCCCCCTGGCTGAGTGCTTTCTTAACGTTGCTTAGATTCTGTGGCCTTTGCTTTCTTTGTCTTTGTGATTGCTTTGCCTTTTTGGGTGAAGAATGCTTCTTCTTCATCTTTTACAGACACCCTAGCCATTTGTCTAGTTAGAGTTTCTTGATTTGGCAACAAACTCTATAACACCAAGAGAGATAATTGAGTTGGCCATCCTCATATAACTGTCATAAATCCATTGTATTCCGGCTTTAGCCCTCGAGTTATAATGTGCCTCATCTTGTTCTCGTTAATCATTGATTTTAGATCTAGTTAGGAGATTTCATTGCAGAGAGTTTTTACCTTCATAAAGTATTGACCAATCATCATCACCCATTGCATAATTGTCACCAGTTCATTTTCTAAGAACTAAATATGAGCATCATTTGTCTTGGGGAAAATTTTTTTGAGGGTATCCCAAGCAGATTTTGGTGTGTCAGCTTCCCGAATGTGTTCCAATACTTCCTTTTGAACTGTTGTCTTCAACATGAACAAGGCTTTTCCGGCCTTAATCCTCCATTTATGTAGTGCCTCTACATTTTCACTTGAAGGTGGAACAGTATCACTACCACTAACAACCTCCCAAAGATCCTGGCCTTGCAAGTACGACTCCATACATGAGCACTAGAATACATCATTATGATTATTCAGCTTCTCGAGTCCTATAAAAATATTAGCAAGATCTGTCATTGTAATTGGTGTAATTGCACATCAATAATCACTACCACGAAGCTCAATCCTTGACTGATCAGCTTCATAGAGTCTCACTGCTCATGATGGACACCCACGATCTTACACTATGCTGAGCTGAGCCTATAACATCCCACACCAAAATGCACATATTACTATGCACGTGTCACACTTAGAATGTTTACACATGTTTTATGAGTTTGGTACACACATAGGACCACTTAAATGCACATACATTGATCTAAACATTGACATAACTTTAGACAGGCACCAACGAAAATGTAGAAAGAATATGTGAGTGAAACTTATGCCCTAGAGGAAGTTATGGCCATTTTTCTAAAAGGCGACAAAGTTGGAAAAAAATTTAAAAAAAAACAAATGGTGGGCCATAGAGACCTGAATGATCGATCATAACAACTCATCAGACTTGTCAAAAATATGACTCTCTGCCTAACCAATCATACAAGACCTTATGACAGGTCATGGACCTATGATGGGTCATATAAGACCCATAACTGATTTTGTTGGGAAAATGCTGAAACATGATTTTTCAGTTATTTTCTATGATTTTTCATGGTTTTCAGATTTGGAAAGTTTCCAAATCAAAGTGGAAAGTTCACAAATGAAGTGGGGCTCTTCTAAGGACTATATAACTGATAGTTTTTTACCTAATCCAACACAAAAACACAAAGTTTAAAGAAATGAGTAAAAGGAAGAGACTCAAAGAGGAAAAGCTAGGTTTTGCTAAAGTTTTGGCTTTTCTAAAGAACAAAGCTAGGAATGATTTCTACATACCAAGAGGTAAGAGAACATGTAAACTGTATTGTTTTGAATTCCTAGGTTCTTAGATCCATGCTATTCCATTTTGTAAAAGATTTTTAATCATTTTAATTCAGATTTGAATCATTCTTCACTAGTCTTGTTTTGCCTAAAGTTTTAAAACATGGTTTTAAAATAAATGAATTAGTATTGCAAGAATATGATTAAGAAGTGATTTATTTTCAATCGCATAAGATTTTAAAGAATTGATTTCTCTGTTTTGAATCCATTTTGTACTGGTATTACATGTAGAACTATGTTTTGAATGAAAACTCAAGAGTTTTAAAAATTGGTTTATGCCTAAAATTGTAAAAGCTATTCTATTAATTGTTTTTAATCTTCTAAATATTTTTAGAGGTATTAGTTTAATTATTTGCAACAAAACCTATAGGTTTGATTCTTTAATTTATTTTGTACAGATTCATATTGTCCTTGGATCGTATTATTACAAAGAAAATAGTTGACTTTACATCTTATTGTTCATGATTCTCAAAGAGTATTGTTCTAGAAAAATTTATATTATTTTGATAAATATGTTCTATAGATTATGCCTAGAAGGATCAAGCATGTTCTCATATGTTAGTTTGATTTAGTTAATGTAAAAAATTGTTATATATTGTTCATATGAATTATACGATTTAATTGAAACTACAAGAGAATGATATGTATTGTTAGAAAGCCACCTTGACCATCAAGGGGATTTATTGATGGAACCCACCTCATCGGGTATATGGTGCAAACTATTATGGAACCTTACTATTGGCCACATAGGTAGTAGTAACAACCCACATCACCAGGTAAATGGTGCAAACTGAACCCTTCTCACCTGGGTTTAAATGATGCAAACTTGACCCTTCTCACTAGGGTTTAAATGAGGTGAATTGTTATATGTCCTAATTAGATACTAGATATGTGTTCTGTTTGTTCTATTCTGGCTATGATATGATGTATGTTTTGATCTGTTCCATTTTGTTTAATGTAAAAGTATATGATTAGCATTGTTTTCTATTCTATATATGAAACTGTAAATTTTATGAAATGCTTAGTACTATAAAAGATTGATTTATGAACTGCACCGTTATGCTTATTGATTAGTAAATATGTAAAGCATCTATTTTGTTTCTATAATTGTGCTAAGTCTTGATCTAGTGTTTCCTTAGTTTACTATTTTCTTTCTAAGTTTGTCAAGCTCACCCAAATTTGGCACCATAGATGATGATGAGGTAGCTAAGTAGCAGTTCGGATATGCCAGATTGGAGAGTTTGATAGATGTTGATTATGCCATGAGACATTGATTTAGTTATTTCAGTTTAGAGACTTTATTTATTTTAGCTCAGTTTAATTTTCAAGAATGTAATAAGTTAGGGATTTTAGAATTTGATTTTTAGATGATGGTTTAGATTATGACAAACTATTGGTTTCATTTAATGAGAATGTTAGACTATGTTTTGGGTTATTTACAGGATTATAGTTTATGGATTATGGGATTTTACATAGGTCAAACTTATGAGAGTGTGAACAATTATGTGATCATTGAAAATTAATTGATGTATTTATTCCATTGTGTATGAATGTAAAGAAAACAAAAACATTATATAGGTTATGAATGAATGCAAAGTGAAGTGATTTGTTAATATCACATGATGAAATTCATAACCCTACTGGTATGGGTTTTGGGGCACGACAAAGCCTAAGTCGAATCTACACCAAACTATGTTACACCAACCAAATCAGTGCCGAATTGGACTTGTGATGAACCTCACCCAACCAAACCCGCTCTACGAGTTATTGGCCCACCACACTTCCACTGCTCCAAATCGAACATACTCTAATGCCACTTATTGAGTATGAAGAAACACTCTAATACCACTTGTCGAGTAGGAGTCGTGCACTCTTTTTTACTTTATAAATATTATTTTATTATATTTTAGAAGAATACCATTACACTGTACAACTATTGACGTTCAATACTTTAAGCACTCACCCGAGCATGTTTAGTTCACTTACTAAATGGTCACACACTCACTTGATCATGTACAAATGAGAGCACTCACTAAGACACAAATTTCCTCACACACTCGAGCACACATACATGATGGGAGTGGCCACTTTATATAGAGGTTGAAGAACTAACCTAATGGGCGGTAAACACTATTCTAGAAATTACTTTGACTGACTGGATAAGTACTTTCAATGTTTCTAAAGTTTCTACAGTGGCAGTGATATGGCTTGACCGTCTCTCTTGATTTCTCTAAAGAGTTGGTGTTGACCTCTTCTTAACATGTATTTATTCCAATGATGTAGTTGCTATTCCAAGAATGGGGATCCATTTGTCATCCTTCTAGAGAGTAGAAGAGGAAGTTCATAGCTTTCATATTTGAACATATGTTGGTTCATATAGAAGGATTACAATGTAGTTATTTTCCATAATTCTCTGTTGAACCAATCTAATCCTACTTTGTTGGTGCGTAGGTTGACAAAGAAATGTCCCCTTTGGCATAGACCCTCCCCGTTCCCTTGATAGCCCTCTTTTTGTGCCCCTAGTTATTTTTCAAGTTGGAGACCCCCCAATCCAAGATTGTTAAAGGTTAATGTGGATGTTGCTCTCCCCATGACAGCTCTCATGCTTCCTTAGAAGCTATTTTGAGGAATAAAGATGCTCAATTTTTTGCGATAAGCATGACTCCTGCCATAGCGTCTTCTCCGTGTGAAGTTGAATTGTCGGTAGTGATGAATGTCTTATTCTTGGCAAAAGCTGATAGGGCCCACAATATCATTGTTGAATCAGATGCTCCTAATGTCATCTCTCGTCTAAACGACCCTATATTTTCTGCCCCTTAGGCATCTTGGGCCTATCTTTAGGAATTGTAAGGCTCTAGTGTATTCATAAAGGAATTTATGTTTTCATTTTGTAAGCAAACATCTTAACTTCTTAATGCATAATATTGCACATGGGCTCATCCTTTCTAGGATCCAGGGATGTAGTGTGTTATCTTTCTTTTAGTTGTCAAAAAAAAAAAAAAAAAGACAACAATAAAAGCTTCCTTGTTTTATGAAACATCTCATCCCTCTTTTTTGACTTTTGTTATTCGAAAACTTGAAATGGATCCTACAGGGGGGTGAATAGGATCTTTATAAAATATTTAAAAATTCTTTTAAATATGTAATTCTTTTTAAATAAGTTATGCAAGCCCTATTTAATTTACTTAATTTAGTTTTAATTAATATGCAATGAAAATAATTTTAATTAATTAAATTTCTTTTCTTATAAATTTATCATAGACCACGGGGCTCCATCATGCACTATAGTATTACATATAGCAGAGCGGGAGCAGGGCTGATAAATTCCCTAAGGTAGATTGATGAGCCTTTTTATATTCACCTTAGTTAGAGTCACTTAGTGTGTTGGGCTATTTTGCATAACCATAAACATAAACAATAATTATAACTAGCAACCAAATCACAACACCACAATTTTATAGTGGTTCGGCCCTCCGACCTACGTCCACTCTTAACTGGCTCCCCTGAGCCTATTTAATTTTTATTAATAGTTCTTCTAAACTATTACAGACAAATTAATAAACCTTAAATTTTCTTACAAGTAATAGAGAATCTACTCCCTTGTAAGTGCGCTCCCAGTGACTCCAATAGGCACGCACCGTCCAGTGACTCCGATGAACTAGCTTGCACTTAGTGACTTTAGCAAGTGCTTCACAAACACACCTTTGGTGACTCTGGCAAATGCTAGAATCCACCTTCGGTGAAGGCTACGAACAACTTGAAGATGAAGGAATCTTCGTTCTTTATGATGTCTCTTGTGTAGGAGAATTTAACTAGTAGAAACACTCTTTCTTGCTTCTAACAAATATAACTAAGTGATCTAGGAAGCTCTTGCAAGACCTAGAAAGGATTTAACTATGAATACAAATTCTCAAGGTCATAGGCCAACAACAAGGATTTAATTCGTAGGCTTATTGGCTCTTTTTTTGCTCTGTTTTTACAAAAATTTGACTATTTTCTCAAGCATTCAAGTTCTATATTCATTGGGGTTAGCGCCTCTATTTATATAGTGGAGAAACCCATTCAAAGATCCCCAACGTCTCTTTTCAAATAGTCAAAAATATAGCCGTTTGAAAATATCAAACATATATTTTTTTCATTTTCAAACGGCTATATTTTTGAAACCCATTCAAAGATCTCGTCAAGCCATTCGATTTAAATACTTATGATTCTCAACCGAACACTTGGATCAAAAGATATGGTCCTTTTAAGTTAAGTCATATTTCCTTTTTAGCACAATTTAATTTTTTCCAATTCTGGTCAATCGTTGATCCAATCTTTATGGAACCTTTTCTAGGTTTGAGTTATTCATTTTTAATTCATTCTAAGTCCACCTAAGGTTAAGTCTATACCCAAACACCCAATTACCACTTACCAATATTTTACGATTTTACCCTTAACTTCTAACAATTAGTTTTCTTGAAGTGGCTTGCACTTGAGACTTGGGATTCTTCAACAATGCTTGAGTCTCTTTAGCTTGATCATTTCAACTTCGAGTCCATCTTCTTAGTGCTTTCCCGGACTCTCTTCTTAGAATTACATGGGTATTTAATTTACATCATACCGATTCCTGAAATGCCTTTCTAGATATGTCCATTTGTATGTATATCCTATTTACCACTTGTGGTAAGAGAAAAACATTTCTAATTAGAGAATGAGTCAATAATAATTCCTTTCAAAATAAAATTATTCGCTAGAGTTAAAATTAATGGTACCGTTTATGTGTAAGAGATGATTGTTAAAAGTGCATAGTCTTTCAACCTAAGCACATAAACTTTGGCACTAATACATGATTCATAGGTTGGAATAATATCATAATATATGTTTATGGAAAATGTTACAAATTTCTAATTAATTGTACAAAGTTTGTACTTATAGGTTAAAAATGTCCTCTAAGAATGTGATAGCTAATCTAACGAAATGGGAGAAATTGGATAGGAATAACTATGATATATGGCATAGAAAATCTAGTATCTCCTATAAGAGTAAGGTATACTCGAAACACTAATGACCAACATGGTGGTTTCCGAGGAAAGGACTATAGTGCAATATAGACGAGAAATATAGCAATATCCAAACTGACTCAAAAGATATAGTTGTGTGCACTTTACTATGCTTAATGCAATTCATAATAATCTCATTGCACTATTTAAAGAATGCAAAACTGCTAAAGAAATGAAAACTAAAAAAAAATCTTCTACTAGTGCCTTTGCCACAAGGTTGAAGGCCACAACTCTTAGGTTCGGACATATACTATGGATCCTAACTTGACAATAGTCGAGCATCTTAAGAAAATATCTCAAATGATAATATACCTAAAGAGTGTTGGCAACAACTTGTCTGATGAGCAGTAAATTCTTGTTTTCTTAAGGTCACTACCTAATTCATGGGAATAAATGAAACTCTTGATAACACACAACAAAAACATCACTACTTGTACTCAATTAGTGCATCATCTAAAGCTTGAGGCTAAGTGTCAATCTGTCAAGGGCAAAGGCGAAGCTTGTTTTGCCCAAGGAGGCAAGAAAAAGTCTTTCAAACTTAAACATAAGGCTAAAGGAAAAGCTCCAAATAAGGCAGGACATGATGGACTATATCTACCCAAAGGGAAAAGGGGCGAAACAAAAGCGTGGGAGACGTAGTGGAGCTAAAGATAAGATCAACGTAAAGTGCTCCAATTGCTAAAAGTTGGGCCACTTCACTCACGAGTGCACTGAGCCAAAGAATGTACGAACTATAACTGTCCCTCAACCTCAAACCTTCGTGTGTTAAGAAGCTTTTGTTTCTCATTCAATAATACCATCTTAGGTTGTGGATTCAAGAGCGACTAAGCACATTGTCAGGGATAGAGTAGGGTTCATGGAGTTTCATCCAATTCCAAGGGGCAACTAGAAGATGTACATGGGAAACAACACTGACGAGGACATACATGGAGTTAGTACCTACCAACTATGACTACGGATAGGATGCATGTTGATCATATATGACGTACACTATGTTCCTAGAATTCGAAGGAATTCACTTTCAGTTTCAGCATTAGTTGGTCTAGGTTTTAGTTTCCAATTTTTAGTTGATAAAGTTGGTTTTTCGTTGGATTCGGTCTTATATGGCCATGGGCATGTGATGGATGGTTTATTTTTATTAGATATAGATCATTTTTTTATTGCTTCATATATTTATTCTAATTCTATTTTGATAACTTCTTCTAATGATAATATTGCTTCTAATTCAATTAAGTGGCATGCTAGACTGACATATTGGACAAGATAGGATGAATAGGTTAGCTAGAGTAGGCCTTCTAGGCCCACTTGCCAAAGTAGATTTTCCTACTTGTGAGCATTGTCTAGCTAGGAAGTTAAGTAGAAAGCCTTTTGGAAAGGTAATTCATGCAACTATTCCCTTAAAGTTAGTTCATTCCGACATGTGTAGACCTTTTAATGCAAGGGCACAAAATGAAGCCTATTATTTCATCACATTTATTGATGACTACATGCTATACAGTTATGTCTATTTAATCTCATATAAGTCTGAAGCATTGATTGCTTTTAAAAGTACATGATAGAGGTTGAAAATCAATTGGATCAAAGGATTAGAACCCTTAGGACTGACCGCAGACGCGTGTACTTATTAGAGAAAATTAAAGAGCTCTATAAAGAAAAAGGCATTCGAAGATAGTTGACGATTCCTTTACTCCATAACAGAATGGCGTAGCGAAAAGAAGGAATCATACAATTATAAATATGGTGAGGTCTATGATGATGCATGTTAACCTTCCAATCAAGTTTTTGGGGATGCATTATTGATTGTAGCTTACATCCTTAATAAAGCACCTTCTAAGTCTATTCTAACCACTCCTTATGAGTTATCAACTAGGAAAAAACCCAATCTTAGTCACTTGAGACCTTGGGGGTTGATGGGTTTTATCCACATACTAACACAGAAAACTAGTAAGCTTAACATGAAAACTAAAAAGGGTAACTCTATAAGGTGTTATAAACATTCTATGGGTTATGTCTTTGTCTATGAACAAGAGAATAGTGGGTTCATAAAAATAGAATCGTAAGATGTTGTTTTCATCGAGGATGAATTTCCAAGTAGGAAAAAAATTCGAATGACTTTAGACTTTTATGAGATGGAAGAGTCTAAAGGTGAAAGTTTGGCTAGGGTGGGAGAAGTCAAACCTCTAATGAACCAAGGATCACCAAGGCTAGTGGGAGTTCTCCATTTAGTAGGAGTGCTCTAGTAAGTGGGAGCACATTATTAGATGAGATGGCAGCTCTTGAGTTACATAGAAATAAACGTGGGCTAGTACCTCGTCATCATTTTAAGATTGAGGGGGAATTCTTCATGTGTGCTTCCATTGATGATGATGAGTCATACTCTTATAAAGATGCTTTTTCATCATGTGCTTTGAGGGAATGGGCAACTATTATGCAGGGCAAGATTAGTTCCATAGAGAAGAACCAAGTTTGGAAACTTGTTGATCTTCCACCAAGCCGTAAAACTATTGGAACAAGTGGGTTTTAAAAGTCGAGTGTAAGGGAAGTGGGACTATTGATAAGTATAAGGCCCGATTGATGGCGAAGGGCTATACCCAAGTGAAGGGTATAGACTATGAGGAGACAATCTCCCCAGTGGTGATCAGATTTACCTCGATTCACCTCATTTTAGCCATTGTCACACATTTAGATTTGGAATCTATCAAATGGATGTGAAGACTATATTTCTTAATGGAGAACTAAATGAAGAGATCTATATGGATCAACCTGAATGCTTAGTTGTAAAAGGACAAGAGAACAAAGTGTACAAGATCAAAAAGTTCATCTGTGGATAAAAGTAATCATCTAGACAATGAAACTTTCAATTCAGTCAAGACATAGTTAACTATAGCTTTACGATGATCTAGGAATACCATTATGTATGTGTTAAACAATCCAATAAGAGTTTTTTAATTTTTTCATTGTATGTTAGCAACATTTTATTGGCTGGAAATGATATGAGAATGATTGTCACCACTCAAGAGTGGTTATCCCTCAACTTTGAGATGAAGGACTTGGGAGAGGTAAACTTCATGTTCAGGGTTAAGATAACCCATGACAACTCTAAAATATTTCTTGGTTTATCCCAAGATACTTACATTAAGAGAATGTTAGAGCAATTCTGCATGCATAATTATAAATCCATTGACACTTCCATATAAAAGGGTTATACGTTTAACCTGAACATGTATCCTAGTATGGATGCAGAGTTAGAACATATGAAAAATATTCTTTGTGCAAGTTCTATTGGTAATCTAATGTATGCTATGATGTGTACTTAATTGGACATTACCTTTACACTAGAATTGGTCAGTCATTACCAAAGAAACCCTGGGTTAGTGCACTAGAGGACAGTAAAGTGGATTCTTTGATACTTGCATGGGATTTTATACTATATATGTTATGTTTTTAGGGAGCAGACTTAGTATTATAGGGCTATAGTGATGCAAATTAAGGTGGCAATTTGAATGAGCGTAGATCTACATATGGCTATACTTTTCTCTTAATAAGAGGAGATGTTTCTTGGAGTAATAAGAAATAGTCATGCATCACCTTATCCATGATAGAATCAGAATACATTGCTTATAGTGCTACTAAGCAGGAAGTTGTATGGTTCCATAGATTCCTTTGGTGACTTGGCTTCACAAAGAATGCCAAGGATCCCATTACAATTCATAGTGATAGCATGGCATCATTGGCATATGCAAAGGACCTTAAGTATCATGGATGGACCAAACACATTGACATACATTATCACTTTGTAGAAAACATGGTTGCATAATAGGAAGTAGCCCTTAGGAATGTTTTTCTAAGTCAAATGGTTGCTAACCCACTCACTAAGTCTATTCTTAGGAATATGTTTAAGGTTCACGTGAGAAGTATGGAACTACGTAAAACTTAATGTTTTGTTTTTTACATTAAGATTTCATATTTGGTTTATAATAAGATACTTGTGGGATTTGTAGACATTTATTTATTTAATAAGATCATAATGTTGATTTGTTACTCCATGTTATATGAATTGTTGATTGACATGATCAGTTGCACACACCAACACCATGTGATTGGATATATGATATGATTTTTCATCAGGTTTAGGTCGTGTATTCACACCACAATCATCCTAGTGCATGATTTGTGAGCAGAATGAGACGTTGAGCATATTGTAGATGCTCACACTAGATTTTTGCGTAATAGAATGCAAGTTAAGCATGTGTTATATTGTTTCCCTAATTGAAATTGGGGTAGATTCTTGGTGAACCAATATGATATATATATATATATATATCTGTGTGTGTAGCATACAGACCTGAGAAAGTTGGGGTGAGACTCTAATAAGGCGTTAGATAAGGTGACTAGATTAGAAAGTTCAAATTAGGTGTAGGAGAGTGCGACTAGACTAATACCCATACAGTGTTGAGAAGTTGACGAACTCTTAGTGAACTCCACCATAGCTTGCATTTCATACTGCATTTGCTATTATGACCATGGCCCACGTATGTAAGTGATTTAATTTTCTACACTCCTTATAGTGTGAGACTTTGGTCATGTAGGCATTTATGCCCTTATAGACTCATGAATATGTTGTGAGGTTGAAGCTTAATGATTGCTACTCTGGTAAATTTCCTATGACCATGAGTGATTCTGTCTAAAGGGACATAGTTGGAAAGAGGTTAGACCAAAAGTAAGTAACACGAGGGTTGAGAAAGGCAATTTAATACATCCGTTGATAATAATGCACGCACAAGCTTGTGGCCGCGTTTAGTTGATTAATTGAGTCAAACCAATTTTTTTGAAAGATTAAAATTGATTTTCAAAATTGACTTCCCTATAAAAGGCATGTGGAAAATACTGGGAGTGTTCATTGTTTTAAGTATGGACTATAGAGGGATAGAAAATGCGTAACTTGATGTGACAAATCAGTCTAGGGCCTAGTTAACATATATATATA
>JAOXJP010033184.1:0-31076 GCA_025762735.1 Platanus orientalis | reverse complement strand
GAAAACGGCACCAGAGGGGCTGACGCATCAGTACCGAAAAGTGATTTGCACTTTTTTTGGGGGGGTACTTATCACTTTTCGGTGCTGATTTGTACGTACCCTGATGCCGTTTTCACAGTTCTCACAAGATTCGTTCTTCTCACCTAATTTTTAGTGCTACTGGCTTCATTTGAATCTTTGAAACGTTGATTTATATGAAGTGTAGCAATGGAATTACGTGTTGGGTACGGTGTCCTTTCTTCAAATATTAAGTTGGATTTGAAACTCTAATTTTGAATGCCAAAATTGCCCTGACCTAGGCATCGCCATTGAAGTCGTGAATTGAGATTATGGATCAATCCATACCAGCCGAATTGATCTGCTCTAGCAAAGTGTGGATCAATCCGAAACCTCGTTGTTTTTGTGAAATTTTGGACAAAAAAAGGTTTAGATCAATCCGAGAGACTTCGGTTGATTGTTATTTCTTCTTGTAAGTCACTTAATGTTTATAAACACTAATTGATTACTTATCACTATGAAAGGATGTTTTGAGTGGCCATAGACACTTCCTTAAGACTTCAAAAAACATCAATTCGAAATCTATAAACTAAAAGGAAAATCCCAATGTACAGAGATTTTGAATTTTCTGTATCTCAATTCTCTTCTTTTCTCTTTTTTTTTTTTTTTTTCAATTTTTTTCTATAAATCTTTAAACCATTTTACAAACATTTTTCCAGCAATAGTTTAAAGTATTCAAGAGCTGATCACATGGTCCTGCAAATCACTAATCAATGATACAGCAGACAAGTTTGCTAAGATAGCATAAAGGGAGAAAATGAAGCCAACGTTGTTACTCGTCATCTCTTTCTCTACATATTATGGAATTTTTTCCAACACATTTAATCTTGATAAGTGGACAAAAGGGCATTAAAGTCCGTATGGTAAAGTCAAGCTCAAAAGTGGCTGTGCTGCTGGCCGTACTGATTTTAACTTTTATAGACTGGAGCAACGACCGGGTTTCTGCCGGTAGCCCCCAATGTAATAAGCCGGTGGAGCCTGGAATGTCGCAGGTGAACCGCCAGGTGTAGAGTTGTTGGCGGTCGCTTGAAAGAGGGGTCTCAACGTCTGTGATTTCAGGCCACTGAAACCGTGAAGGTGACGTCCATTTTCTTTTTTGATAATAGATGAAGGTGACGTCGACGTCCTTTAAGCCCGTAAAAATGCTTTCTTCTATTTTATTTGAAAAAGATCTGCGGCTGCCTTGGCTTTCAGCTTTTTTTTTTTTTTTTTTCTTTGTTTTCTCTGATCTTTACGTCATATATTCGTCAGTTGATTACGTGCCTTGTTCTAATGGGAGCGTTATCCTCTGCGCCGCCCCCCCTCTGTGCCTTGTTCTACTATAGATATTGTTTAGTTTAATATATATTTAAATAGTAAATATGTTTCATCATTTCATGACATCGTTCATTATAAAATTTATTAAAAAATACATTAATTTGATTTATAATAATTAAATAAAAAATATATAATTTATTTTTATCCAAAAATAATATGGTTACAAACAAAATTAATGTGAATGTGACTTGTATCATAAATTTACACATGATGTGATTTTTAATTTGATCCATTTTTCTACGCCTGTTTTTGGCATTTTTAATGACCAAAGTGGTATGGTCACACATTGGTAGTAGAAATTTTTGTTAAGCAAGCTGAACTGCATTTTGCTCAACTCGTTACAAGTTCAGCTCACTAACAAATATATATTGTTTAGTTTAGTATATATTTAAATAATAAATATGTTTCATCATGTCATGACATCATTCATTATAAATTTAATTAAAAAATAAATAAATTTGATTTATAATAATTAAATATACAAATTATTTTTACTAAAAATAATATAATTTTATTAATAAAATTGGTATGAATGTAACTTGTATCATAAATTAACATATGATGTGTTTTTTATTCTGATTGATTTTTATTGACCAATATGGTATGGTCACACACAAGTAATATAAACTTTTGCTATGTTTGGATATGGTGAGCCAAGTCAAGCTTAAATCTCAAGCTCATGACGAGCCTAATCCTTGTGTGATGAGCCTAAACTGAGGTCAACAAAGCTCAGCTCAGTGATACCCTTTGGATTAATATCATTATTTATTTCTTGCATGAATTTTCTCCATCTAAATGTTTTTTATATCCAACCGCGAGAGAGCTTTTGCATACACTATAATTCTTAGCAGTTGAAGCATGGTATTGAAAATGAACCGGACACCGGACAGGACTGCGTAGACCAGAATTGGCACCCTTGGACCACAACATGTGACAAACTTTATAGATCCAGTCACATGTAATCATAAGTTCATAACCAACTGGTAATATCATAAAACCAGAAGAATGAAACGGTTGACTAATAGTGTTATGGTTTTTTCAAACGGAATGGTTGAACCATAAATCGGCTCCCTAACCTGTTCGTATTTGATTCAGGCTTTCAAAATTGAGGGTGAAGTTGGAATCCTGGTCTTGGGGCGCTGGTTTTCATCGTCCTCAGATGTTTCATGTGTTAGCAAAGCTCAGGAAACAATATATCAAACGGGCTTCTTTGGTTAATTGGTACATGTGTACTTAGGATGGGTAAGCCAGTTAAAAATTAGTTGAGTTAATTCATCCATGGATTACTTTTTTTGTTTCCCTATGAAAGACATGCCTCAGCTACCAAAGCACTGGGGCATTGGCCGTACAGTTGAAAGTGCTAAGTTGCTTGGCTAAGGGATGGGAAACGGGCAGGATTTGGTAGGACAACTAAAAAGTTAGCCTAAAGTAAGAATGACATTAGGGGCCAACACATCAATGCCCAAAAAAATGTACACTTTTGGGGGGATACTTTTCACTTTTTGACACTGAATGTCATTCTTAGTTTATGATGACTTTAAGTTGTCCTACCAAATCCATAGTGGATGGGAAAGTATGGAGGTGAAACAGGAGGGGGATACTGAGCGTTTGTGTTGTACAGCTTGAGATTAGTGATAGAAAACAGGTAATTAGATAGAAAATTATTTTCACAGTTAGGATTATTTATCACTTTTTGGGGGGTTAAATGTGTGTATATGGGGGTTGTTGTAGGACGGTCACTTATAGGAGACCATCCTTTTAATTGTTTTTATTTATTTACTACGAAATTGATGTTATGTCCAGGATGGTGTTCAGGGCACCAGGTGACTTCATATGGAATAAGATTGACAGGGGTTAAATGAAATTTCAAATTCCCGTATATTTTAAGTCCATGCTGGACAGGAAGTCTGCTCCCTTATTTTAATTTGTTTTTTTCTTTTATTGGTAAGTGTTTGCTTTTGCTAGAATGTGGTAGAAATATGTCTCTTATTGAATGCAATCTAGTAATCTAACACACCGGAATAGCAATGAGAATAACACGTCATCTCCTTTGTTGGGAAAAACTCTAAACTTCACCAAGGAAGAGAAACTCGTTCTAAAACTTTATTAATGAAAAACTGAATTGCCTTGAAGACTACAATGATTTAACTAGAGAAAAAAAACCCTAATTCGTGTTAAGCATGAAATTAGGCTAATTTGATAAATTTTACTAAAAATAGAAAATTGAGTTAATAACAGAATAAAATACTAGTATCACTAAAAAACATTCCAGAACAAACGAGATCTTATTTTGACTTCTAAATAGAAAGTTATAGTGAAAAGGAAAATTACTAAAAATAGCAACACTGATTTAATGGCCTAAACGAAGGAATTTATGCGAAAAGTAGCGGTGTTCACAGCAAAACGGTGAGTTTTGATCCTCGAGAAATTTTTCTTAAGCTCACCAAATTTTACGCAATTCCATTCTCGGAGCTCATGATTTCTACTAGAGCTTTTTCCCTTTCTTGTGTGTAACTCACAAAACTGCTTGTGACATCTGTTTTATACATCATAATCAATTTTCTACTCCTATCGTCCAAATACTGATACACTAACAATAGAAGAAATCTAACTTATTCGGTTAGTATATATAGTAAGAAAGGGTTATTTATGCTTTAGTGAATTTCTAAACTAAAAAGTAACATAGGTGGTTAGGCTTAATTTGATAAAGAGAACCATTCCCACCCCCGATCCCCCTTCAAAAATGAAGGAATTTTTTTTTTTTTTTTTTTTTACTGAAAATGATTCACCCTAAAGAAACATGAGGAGAACTATTATTGGAAATGGTTCTCAAAGTTTTCTTGATACATCATTTGCTTTGAGAGTGATTTGAGTGGCGCACTTGCTAAGGGCTTGACAGAATTAGGAGGCGTTATCACTTGAAAAGAACTTTGTTGAAGATTTTCTGAGAAGTTTGAGAGCTTAAAGATTTGTTTGAAATGATCTATAGATGCCCACTGGGGTAAGTTGTGATCCTTTAACAACATGTAGTGTAGAGCATCCTTCATGGTAAAATGCCTTCTCATAACCTCTTGTAGAGGATGTGAATTAACTTCAGGCTTTAACGCCTCTAAATTGCTGTAATTTTCTTGTGATTTTGTCACCTCAATTTAGGTCCTCGTATAAAAACCGCATAGGCTTGGCTTGGTCATTAAGTTGTGGGGCATCAATCGTTTTCTATATCTATAAATCTTACGTGTTTATTATTTTTATAAATATCTGTAAAATATTCAAATTTGATCTGATATTCAATTAAATAAACAAATCTAAATATGGATATGTATATATCATAATCTGACCATTGACAGCCCTAAGACAAACGTTTGCCTTAGTGTTGCTTCCTAGCATTCCTCACTCTGAGCTTTCATCAATACCTAAGTGGTATTATTTGTATTAAATAAAGGTTTAAAGCTGGATAAGATACACCATGGATCCCAATGGGACGCGTCATTTGAGAGGATTGTATCCACTCCTCTTATCTTGTGTTCCTCTCCATCCCCTGTCAATCACTCGTCGGTGCTGATGTGCCAGCCCACCGATAGGGTGCGGAGAGGAGCATAAGATAAAGAGGAGCAGATACAATCCTCTCTCAAGCTCACAACATTACAACAACATGGTTGGCATGAGCAACGGCGCCTCTCATGGGATGAGGCTAACAAACAAAAATTTTCAATTCAACTACTTTATTTATTTATTTATAATTCAACGTGCTTCTTCGTGGTTTTATTTTTATTTGTTGTAAATTTGGAAGCACAGCTCATCTTTCTTTCAACAAATTTGACTTTTTATTAATAAAAAAAAGCAATTGTAAATTGTCGAGGTAGTTACGGACATGGACCTCTCGGGTCTCTTTCAATGTAGAACCGCTTTAATAATACGAATGGTAAATGATTTACATTTTACATTCTCTTTGATGAACAACCGATGATGATAGATTTATATATATATATTTTTTCTCTATATCATTTTTTAAATAATTACAAAAATAAAAAATAAATAAAGATAAAAGTATAATGACAGCCTTTTGTTCAAAGTTCAAAAAAACTCCTTGTGAAACTCGAAACGTGTGGTAGTCTTGTGGCTTAGTTCCCGTGACAGCTTCCTCAGCTCCTTTGCTAATACTGGCATCCCACAGTAGAACACACCTGCAATTAAGGGAAGCAAAAAGAATCCTAAGCTAAAGGGCCTTCATAAATATCCTTGGTTCTAGTTGGTGTAGATTTTTCCACTTTTCCACTTACCTACTGTGGCGAAAGGATGCTTTGAAGCTATTTTGGCAAACACTTCTTTCCAATTTGGCCTTGCAAAATGTGTTCTAACCTGCCGCATAAATAATAATGGTTACACCTTTAACTAATGTCGCCTTCATGGTTGTTAATTGTGATCCTCATGCCTCCAGACGCTCCGGATTTGGTAGGACAACTTAGAGAGTGCTTAAAGTAAGAATGACATCAGGGCCAAAATGTGAAAAGCATCCCCTAAACAGTGTAAGTCACTTTTTGGGCGCTAATGTATCGGCCCTAGTGTCATTCCTATCCTAGACTCACTTTAACCTGTCCTACAAAATCCCGCCTTGGTATAAGTGATCATGTCACGATTCCCCCAGTCAAGTTGATAGATTAATAATGAAGGACAAAATCATATTTTAGATAGTGGTAGATTGATCCTAAATTTCTTTGAGATATTTATATGTATTTTTTTAGCAGTCAAGACTTTCAGAATTTTTGCACATTTTTTTTTTATAATGAACTGACTCCAGGATTTTTCCCTGATTTGGGTTTTCCATATAATTGTGTGTTCTTATAGTATTCTTGTTTGTTTCTTTTTGCGTTTGTCTAATATTATTGTATCCCAGGATCGTAGATTAAGCTAATCCCTAACACCATAAATGCTAATCCGACTATTGATCATCATCAGTACAAAAGGATCATACCCGGGTGCCAGAGAGGATGTCGACGCCGTGTTTGGCATGGTTCAAAGCTTGGACCATGGTGAGGAGAGTGGACCTTGCATCCCCTTCTTCATAAACACTCGTAAGGTAGTTGTGCATTTCAATCACCCCCTGTTATTACAGGTTAAAATATTAGAAACATATGAGTAAAGCTAAATGGTCGATTTGGAAGCATAAATAGACTGAGGAAATGAGGAACTACCTTTTGATCCATTTCTGCAACCTCGTTCATAACTCCTTTAAACCATTCAAAGGACCCAGGTTCTCTTGTAACCCAGTAGAAATGTGCATTGGTAGTCCTTTGTGTTCTCTTCTTGCCACTGGATGTCGCCGTTGTCACCGTCGAAGATGAAATGCTATTAAGGCTATCTTCCGATCTGCTAGTCTCCGTGATAGAATCCTGAACCACCATTGGACCCAGAAAATATATTTTAGTAATAATCATTGGCTGAATTTGGAATATATCGAAAATGAATCTTTGGGAAGTTAAAAATTTACTGTTTGTTCTTCCGCTGTTCTTATGTTGTTAAGTAGATCTCTGAGGATGCTTATAAAAGGTGTGGCCCCAATTCCAAGCCCAACAAGGAGTAAGACGTCGTAGTTTCTGTAGTCCTGTGCTGGAGCACCGTATGGGCCGTCAACGAACAATCTTGGTAGACTGCATTGATTTATTTATATTCTTTTCTCGGTAAGGAGTCCACGAACCTAACGTAAGGGAATTTTGAGTAAAAGTTCAAGTTGGTAAAGTCGTTTAGAGTGAGTTTACCCTTTCTGATCTATTCTTCCGAGTTGACCAAACTTCGCTCTACCAATCACTGACGGGGAATCACATGTCTCGGTGAATACTCGCTTCAATTCTTGTGTCCAATCTCCTACGCTTCGGATATGAACGCTGAGGTAATCATCTCCAGGTGCTGAAGTAATGGAGAAAGGGTGCCTGGGATGATTTAGAAAATTTTAATTTAGTACTTTTGAGTTAAAATGCATCTAGATTTAAAAGAAGGGATAAGAAGATTCGGAAAGAAAGGACAAAAAGATTGATGGACTTAATTTTGAACAAACCCACCATTCAAATGGGGAGATTGTAGGGCATTGTAGAAATATGTACTGCCCACTTTTATATTTAAATCCATTGGGTTTGGACATGATTATGCTCAAGACATTTCCTGGTAGTACTGAAACCTGTAGAGAGAGAAAAGCTGAAATAAGATTGACTAACACAGGCAAATTAAATTGATAAAAAGAGGGCTGTTCATATGATATTTTCGTCTATTACCCAAAAAAATAAAATAAAATGATATTTTAGTCTCATAGGCTGTAGCTACCATCAAGGCTGTAAATAGATCCAGTAAGATTAATTAATTGGATATCCACATCAGTATAATATCCATTGGATGATTTAAAACAAGACCCATATTTGTATTCATTTATTTATCCAAGTATAAAATATTGATTCGGTTATTCAACCATACAAACAACTTCTCATTTATAACAATTTGGCACTATTTCTAATAATTTATAATTTTCCATCAAGTACACACACGCACGCATACACACATGTGCACATGCACACACACACACACACACACACACATATATTAAAATGGATTTGATGTTTAGTCTGATCGGAATGTAATTGGTCTAATTATAATCAGATATATCTTAAAACTGACCAAATATTTAATCCACTCCGATCAACTTAAATTAATACTTACCTTAAGCAAACCAGATTGAATCTCAATAAAAATCCGGTGCATTTGCAGCCTTACCACCTTTAGTAGCGAAAGAAATTAGTTGCAAATGGTGCAAACGGGCACTAAGGTGTGGATTCGTCATCCCTGAAAAATAATAACCGTGCTCCTAAAAAGGGTTTCATATCCTCTTGTCCACATTTTTTGTGCTCTACTGTACTCCAAGACACAAAGGAGGTGGAGTAAAGGATACGGCTCCTCCAAAAAGTGTAAATCAGTTTTTGGTGATGATGTGTCAGCCCTTGGCACCGTTTGCACCTGTTTGCACAAAATTAATTTGCACCTAATACCAGTCCCATTTATAGATGGTTAAGTGATGTGCACAACAGGAGCATATCACCTGCGACAGAGTTTTTACGGCACTGAAAAATTTGGCTCATTTATTCCCGGTGCGGTGCAGGTGATTTCATCCAGTGCACAACGAGCCATGCCCTCAGAGCACCCGACAATTGATGGGCCCTCCCAAGGATGAAAATCAATCCAATCGGATCATCATATCCATCAGATCTACAAAGTCCTAATAGTATCTTAAATTATTGCTATTTTGGAAACATCCAATAGTTGTGATTTATCAGGGTGTTATTATCATATGCTAAAACCAATCTCCTAGCATTCCACTCACCCGAATGGCTAAGGGGTTGGTATTCATATCCTGGGAGAGTATCCTCTGCGCCCCCCCGCCCCCCACCTCCCCCCTGATGCGACGTCGTGAGCAGACAGAGGGGGGGGTGATTTCCCCAAAAGTGAAATGATACTCCCTTTGTGTCTTGGCTCATGACGTTGCACAAGGGGGGGGGTTTGATTTCCCCAAAAGTGAACTGATAACCCCCTTGTGTCTCGGCTCATGACGTCGCACAGGGGGGGCGGCACAGAGGATATGAGGCTGGGATGGGGTAATATCCTCTGCGACGCTCGGGAAACCAGTCATTTTTTTATCAGTCCTCGTCTGAATTAAAAGGATGCTGACTAATAGGAGGTGGACTTATGGGCTTTATTGCAGGCCCCACCCCCCCCCTTTGTGACTGTGGCTCATCGCGGCGCACCATAAGATGGCGCAGAGGATACGAGTCCCCGTAAGATCATTCTTTAAAGAAAGAGAGGGTAGACAAACATCTTATGGTTTACAACAAAACCCTTTTTTCTGATCATAAATCCAGGAAAAGATTGTCTTACAGTTGTCTAACGGATCAATGAAGAGAACCTGTAATAAGTAAATACCTTTAATATCTTGACTGAGTAATAATTTGATCGACATGTTCGTAGACTCCGTTCTCCCATATATAGCAATAGTGGAACAGATATGTACATCCACGTCTGGATAATCAATCAAAGTTCAGTCAGCAATTTAAAAAAAAATTATACAATATTCCTAGCAAAAGCTCATTCAATTTCGTGAATTGAACCAGCGTAAGATCTGTCACGTGATTTTAATTGTAAAATTTTGGTTACCCCAATTTAAAAAAAAATTAAAAAAGCCCAAATCCCAAAATATTCCCGAGAAATCTGTGCTGCTTGTTACCCTAACTCGAAACTGAAATGAGCCGAAATATTGGCAGATCATGCGAAGTGTATTTTATTGACTAGCGTTTTATTTATTGTTACACTCACTCTAAGTTAATGATCACAAGTGGCTCTTACCGTTTTTTGGTACCAATTGTGGACGAAGAACAGGAAGAACCCATGGACAAGGAGCAAGATGTAGACAACAGCAAAAAGGTGATGGGAGTACCAAAATGCGTTGAAGCCTGTCAATCGGTTGAAGGGCGAGGGGAGGCGCACCACATTCTTCCGGAAGCGGTGGGTTGCTAGCGTGAAGGAGATGACCATGAGAATGACCATGGTTATACCAGTGGCGCCTTCTACGCTAGTTAGAAATTGCTTGTACGTGAGCCTTTTGTTGTTGAAATCCGACGCTATCAGTGCGAATTCTTGTGGCGATGAGTTTATAAGACGCGGGAAATCGCAGGCCAGATGGTTCCCCGCATGGAGGAGGATTCCCATCGCTATAGCGAAAGCGATAATCTGCACAATTGAAACACAAAGTGTTAGAAACGTTTTGCATATGCCTCACACTGAGCCGTGAAGGTATCTTAGTTTGGGCGTCAGCTGGTGTGCCGACACCATCGCAACCTACCAACCATTCCACTTATAGAAAATATGCATGGGATCTGATGATTGAAAGAATCCTGGGAAATCTCCTAGACGAAAATCTCAAGGTGATAATGAAAGTTAGGTGGTTTCATAATTCATACTCCATCCCAAACTCCCTGCAAAATCTCAGATCTTTCCTCGGTGAGCCATCTCTACATGCCTAGTTATTTACTTAACAATTAATTGTCCGAATGACTAATAATCCAATAGCTAGGTAGGTATATTTAATGGATGATACAGATTAATTAACTACTGATGATAGCTGTTATGTGAACAAAGATTCTCTCCACGGTCCTGCTTAGGGGGGGTGTCAACGAGCCGAGCTGAGCCAAGCTTGCCCAGCTCAGCTCTCTCTCTCTCTCTCTCTATCTCTCTCTCTTATATATATATATATATATATATAACCAATAACTTTTAGCGAGCTGAGCTTAGTAGAGCTTGGCTCAGGCTCACTTAGAAAACGAGCTGACTCAGCTCTGAATTTAAAACAAGGCTTAGGCTCGGCTCATTGAGTCATTAACAGCCCTGATTCTGCTCATGAGAAAACAACCCAAAGAAAAGATTCCAAAGAAGTGATTTTCAACATGTGATACTATTGTAAATATATAAATATTTATGAATTGTGTATTTACTATAACACCCTCTTGTATTTGCGGAAACATCTCTATCACACTTAGGATCCCCACTTCAAGTCTTGTTAACGTCTTACCAGTTCTGTAATGTGACATATGACAAAAAATCAAACCACATGAATGACCCACTTCATGTGTTTTACTTTTTTTTCCACTACATGTCTCATTCCAAAATAGGTAAGACATTAAAAGACTTTTGCAAACAGGATAGATCCAGAGTACTCCCTTTGTTAGGTATCGTCTCACCACAACTCAAATCCTCTCCCCATCGCAATAAATCTTGTGACTTCTATGACCAATTGAGATTGTATCCCGCAAACAAATAATCTTGTGGCTTTACAAGATGTACACATACCCCAAAAGCCGGTGCACACACACGTACACCCAAAAAAGAGAATCACCATCCAAAAAGCCCCTAGGATCCTCTCCTGCTTGCCGAAAAATTTCAAGTGATACACATGTATCCAAAAAAAACCATCTAAAAAAGTGATTTAATGTTTTCCCGTTGTGGGAAGTCACAAGATTTCTTGCACGCAGAAGAGGATATCAGTGATTTTCACTTCTTTGGGGTTACGTGTGCCGCAGGTAGTCGCAACGAAGAGGACATTTCACTTCGTCACGTTAATTTAAATGACCAAAATACCCTCAAACACCGTGCATCGAAGACCCATGGTACATATCTTAATAACCTCGCTCTTACCTTGTGGAAATTGATGTTGTCATCGAAAGGAACAAATAACCTCGCTCTTGTAGACCGGAGCCACGTCAGCGTGTTCCGACAAACAGGCAATAAGATGAGAGCCATGTTAAGTTTCAGGGTCTCTGCAGCCCCCTTGGCTGTGGTCAAGCAGTAGCCCATCACCTGAAAGGCAGCTTTATTCCGGTACTGATTGAACTTCCAAGCAAAGAGGCAAGCCATCGTCACCACCCAAAGCCCCACAATCCAAGCCCTCTGCCAGTTCTCCAGAACGAGACAAACTAGCTTACACCCTATATTGCGCACCACGTTCTTAGGTTTCAATGACCCACCCATGTTCTGACTCCAAGCTACACTCGTCGCGCTAAGCGGTCTACTGTAGTTCATGTAGTTGTCTCTTTGCAGAAGTAACGCTTCCAACTGCCATAACTGTATATAAAAAAAAATGACAAATAAAGGGATATTCTCCAGTGCAAGTCTTAAACAAACAAAAATGTTTGTATAAATCATCTGCATCCACAATCGATGCTGATGGCCCATTGATCTAGACCGTTTCAATTCTATATGTCAGATCAGTTACCCATTATAGAAAAAAGAAGAGAGAAAATGGTTAGATCATTTATTTGATTGGGGGCAACTTGATGGACATTTGCGACGATTGGAGGTGGCAATCCGTTCATACAAACACTTTGTTTGGATAAGATAAACACAGGAGATGATCCCCAAATGAAGACACAGAAATAAGATTTGTCTTTTCTTCTTAAATTAAGGGTAAGCATTAAAGAGTTAAATCTATTACTCTGAGGTCAATTTCAATTTTCTTCACCTCAATATAGCCGAGATTTTCTGGGTCCAGTTCTTCCATTATCAAGGATGCGTATTCTTCTGCTTGTTCTTTCAATTTGGATAGCTTGTTTGCAGAAGCGCTGAGCATTATTAACTGCAAATCAGAAAAATAGAGAAATTGTTGATTGTTTAAAGATGAAGGACTTAACCAGAGCATATCAAATTTTCTACTTACTTCCTGTACTTCTTCTCTTGTGATTCTGCCATCTTCGTTGCTATCAGCCCTACAAAAGATGATCACCAAATCGTTATTAAGAAAGATTTCTCTTACTAATTACGAAATTTCGCTCGCGATCACCGTCAAACGGAGCTCGAAGCATGTATTGGAATTCGAAATTTCAAACTAATCAACGGTGATTAAGGCGGAGAGGGTTACGAGAAGGGAAAGTGAGACCCACATGTCAAAGAATATTTGAAGGCGAGCGTCAAAGCTCTGGTCCGAAATTTGCAACCAGAAGTCGTGAAGTTCATCTTTCGTAATTCTCTCAATCTTCTGACGTCTCCGTCTTGCTAAAGCGTCAAAAATCCCCAACGCAAACTCCTTCGAGTCGACCATACCTGATTAAAAAAAATAATAATAATTGTATAATCAGAGAAGCCAAGCAATTGAAGCGATGACGAAGTAATGCTACAGTGTAGCTAGACTACTAGAATCATAATCCAAATTACCTATACATTCACCGAAATCTTCTCTGGAAAGCAATCGGTCCTTCGCTAGCGACTCGAACCGTGACTCGACTTTTTTCCAGAGCTCGTTCGCATCTTGCGCTCCCGTCGTTTTGTTGATGAATCTGAGGCCTTTAAGAGCTCGTTGAGCGCTGGATCTCGTCCTTTCAAGTTTCGCTTTCTGTTTCCGCGCATCCCGAGCTAAGATCGTCGGTTCCTCTTCATCACAGGACGTCCGTGACGACGCCGATCTCAACCACGAGAATTTCCTGCGAATCCTCGACGTTGCCGACAAGCTCCGGCTTAAAAACCCTCCCACCGCTTCATCTCCATTCGGATCTGCTCTCGAAGTCGGAGTAACACTACATAAAACAATCGCGTCGTCCTCCAGCTCCAATGTCACTTCGACGAAATCTTGCTGGTTATTTCTACTCAGATCGTTTAAAAAGATCGGAAGCATTGCACCTCCGATGCCATAGTCCCTGGAATCCGGCAATCTCTCCTGGAAATCGCATCCCCGGCTATAACTCTATCTTCCCTCCGGGAAATCGCATCCGCGACTGCAACTAGATCTTCTGGAGCTGCTTTCGATGGACGGCGTTCTCATTTTTTTTTTTCCGTTTAATTTCCCTCTGTACTTCCTTTTCTCTCTCTAGAGCACAGATGGCGCCTTGCTTCACACGCTTCGAGTTCTTAAAACAAACACCTCCTAACTGATCACCGCCCACGATTTCAACGCTGGTAGCGAGTCGTGTTAAGAGTAGTTGAGATTTGTTGAAGAACTCCTGAAAATATATTATATATCTAAAAAAAAATTAATAATAACAATAAAAATATATAAATTTTTTACAGATTTTGATTTCTTTTTCACCATTTCTATTTCTAATCTACAGTTTCTCCTCCATTTTCGAATTTTATTTCTTCTCACTCCAGTTCGAATATAAGGAGAACGAGAGAGATTTGTGCGAGTGTGTGTGATTTGTTTGCAGTTCTAGAGAAGAGGAAGTTCATGTTTCAGAGGAAGTGCAAACCTTCTTTAAGCTGTTCTTTTTTTTCGTTTTTCTCTACTGATTACTGCATGGATTTCGCCACGTAGTGTGGAATTCCAGAAGCGTTTTAAAGTTTTTTTTTTTTTTTTTCAAAGAATTCGCTGGAACGCTTTTACCCGGAGATGGAAACAGAAGCACCTATTTATAGGTCTGGTCTATGAAGTAGGTTCGGTGCAGAACCTGTTTTTGTCCCTTGGCTTTCGTACGACAGGTTACATCCCGGTCAAGAGTTGATCCTCAACTGTCGTTATGGTACCTTGGCATTAAGAGGGCTACACATACCCAAAAACAAAAAATTTGGGAGGGCCATTTACATTTTGGGTGTATGTGTTGCACTGTTGACACCCACAGTAAAGTAAAAGTATTTTAATGACAGTAGAGGATCTTGAGTGCTTCATAATTGGCTGGATCCTTTCTTAACCTTAAAGTCCTCCCTATCGTTCTATTTGCAATGCATTAACAATAGTAAGATAATTGATACATCACCTGTTAAGTTCTTACATATGCAATGGCTGACCCATGACATAAAAAGTGAAAATCATCCATCAATTATTGTAAATCAATTTGTTATGCCATGTGTCAATCGATGGATATACTGGTTGTAACAGGTCAATAAGGGGGACATACCAAATCCTGTTCCCGTACAACAAATGCCCACCAAAAGTTTAAAGCACCAACCTTAATTTGATTTTTGGGGGTCAAGTGAGAATCTGGACACTCTTGCTTTGGTTATAGACCTAACCTATTTTCGATCAATCAAAAGGGAATATTATCCTGAATTTTTTTTATTTGAAATTGCTGTTAAGTATTGTTTAGGAGAATAGATGAAAATTTGGTTACCAATTCTTGCGCTATTGTCCTTATCATGGAAGTGATTTAAATCAGAGGTCTTGTACTCTAATTGGAAAGTTACTAAGCTTAATAACTATCTAAATACACGCTAAAATTGTTTGTAAAAGGGGAAGTCATATTGAAAAGCATATTTTAGGTGCGAACATGCTTTCAACTATTAATATTAATCCTTCCTGTGGACACGAAATATTTTCGAGTTAGATACCAAAACAATCTATATCAACGTGATATTTCACTCGCGCTATTTCACTCGATTTCAAGGTCATAATCATAATACTGATTAAGTAGAAGAGATGGCAAGAGGTTTATTATTATTATTATTATACATGGTATTAACAATGTCATTCTTTTAGTCTGTAAAATGTGTTGTTATGTTTGTTGGGTCGTAGCTTTGGTTTTTAATTCTGAAAAAAATACTTTGTAAAATGATTAAAGAACTAATTAAATTGCTTAACTAACTGGAATTAGTGTATTTATAAATATTTTAGTTCGTGTCTTCCACTCCTGCCGCCCATGGGGCGACTACCATTTCAATTTCAACGAGAGTTGTTGGTGGTGCTGTAGTTACCATCACAATTTTGGAAGGAAGGAACTTGTTAATTAGACTTTTGACATGATTTTTTTTTCTTTATATTGAACCAAAATCATCCAAGTGGTTTGCATTTTTAACATGCAAAACCATTGAACGACCTCCACCTTGTGAATTGACCTGATGATTTAACGTTCTTACCCTTCATTCTGTCATGTTTTCTTGAGGAGTTAGGTTGGTTTGATTAAAAAACAAATTAAGAATAGCGAAGGGAATCTTAGTTGGCCAAAATTCCACGCTTGTTAATAATCTATTAGGCCAGATTTCTTGCATATCCATATCGTAGTTTGGTGCAACATGGCATTCCCTTGGTCCCACTGGCCTCTAGGGGAATCCATGTGATCTCTGATACCTATTGGTTGGTCATCATGGGTTTGTTTCCATTATATTTCATCTGTGATGGGCCTAGTCATTAAACCCCCGGTGATACCCTGTGGGAGAAACACTGTACCCTCTTAACCATTTGGGGACCAAGAGTGAGTCTACAATGCATACACATGTAATATTATGTTTGGGAGAATATTTTTATTTCCATGGGATTCAAACTCGCAACTTGGTCTGATTCTGATACTGCAAACATATGTGTATCCAATGGTCTTCATACTGCAAACATATGCTCGAATGTGTATAAACAACAGTATGTGTATCCGATGGTCTCAGTTCATAGTAGAGAGATTAAGCCTCATGGTAGATTTTGTCACAATAAGTTAACTTCTCTATGTGGTTAACTTCATCTGCTTAAAAATAAACATAAAAGAGTGAAATTGCCTTGTCAATGTGGTTAGCTTCATATTCTTGAAAGACAAGGTTAAAAAAGTTAGGAAGACATTATTATTACCCTAATAACTAATGTCGTGCATTCTAACACAACCATATTATTGGGTAAAAATCAAGTTTTGGTACTCAAAAAGTACATTTCCGGTACCATAGAGTTTCCTTAATTTACAAGACAAGGCTGAGTTAATCTAGATAATAGGATAATTTCTTTCATTTTATCTTCAAGTAGCGTGTCTAATAAAAAATTGGGACGAGTTAGTCACTTGGCCCAGTAGCGTAAACCAGAGGATTTGTAGTACAAGACAGCTAGAAAGCGATGGCCCACGGTCTGCACGTAGCTAGCCCTTCTAGAAGTTAATATGACAAACTTATAGTACATTCTCTAAAAAGAGAAATCACGAGTTCTCCCTCTGTGGTGGTACTTTCTTTACATGATTTTGTATGCCCAACCCAGTCTCCATCATGTACGACTAGGTTTTTACCAACTTAGGTGATGGGTGGCTTAGAAATATGACCAACATTCGCTGCATTCACTTTTAAGCCACAAGTCTTGTAAATGGGGGTTGGTGTACGTGCAGGATTTTTTTTTAATATTTATTTTTAAGTGAAGGGTGGAAGATTCTTTTGAGTTAGAGGGTTTTTTTAGGGAAATGATCTGTTACACTCAATTTGTCTGTCCCCTTGTGTTTTCACACACAAAAGGTGACGTGTATAGGGTTAAAATTGTAAAAGAAGTTTTCAAATAAAAAAATGGGTACCCATAAAAATGGGGTTTATAGGGATAAAACCATAAAAAAAATGTTTAAATGTACATTTGCTTCCGATTTAAAAGAAGGGAAAGGATTTGTTTCTCTCAATTTTTCTGTCCCCCTGTGTCCCCATGCATTACATGTGCACCTTTTTTGTGCACACGAAATCCAGGGAGATAAAAATGGGGTTTACACTTTACAGGGTTAAAGCCATAAAAAAAAGTGTTTAAATGAACATTTGCCCCCCATTTAAAACAGACCAAATTCAAAAACCATCACGTGTCAGCGTGTGGTGTGAGGATACAGAGGAACATACTGTTTTTGGTGTAGCAGATCCTTTAAAAAAAATAAAATAAAATTTATACTCTGGCTGCTTTGCTATAACGATTTGCAGTTACCAGGTGTCGAAGGGATAGTGGTTGGTGAAGTTAATAGCATGGCGCAGCAACCGGCAGGGTATTATTCGAATACGTAAGATTCATGAATTGGACATGATCAATCATCATCACGAAGTAGTTGGGATGGTGAGGGTCATCACCTGGTTGGTAGCCGCGGCTCGAACCGACCTTCCCTAGAGTGCAGATGGGTCTAGTCTGAATGACCTTCGGCAGCTGATCATATTTCAAAAGGCCTCCAACGATTATCAAAAATATGTTATCTGAAAGCTACAGCTGACTAGTGCTTGTCCTATTATAGAGGAATGGGTCACTGATTTCAAGTCTAGATGGATAGGGGGGATTTGAAATTTAACCACCTCTCTTTGACAAATTAACTTTTTTAAATATTAAAAAGACATCCTGTAATGGTCACTAGCAGTGTAGTTAATCCATGTAAAAGGAAGGGGACTTGGCTTTTGGACTTCATTTTTCTTTCTAATGATTTAAATCTTATTGATTGGTCACTATAGCTATGGGTAGATATGACCCTAAATAAAATGGAATGGTAAAATAAGATTCGTGTAACTGACCCCAAATTGTTGGGATAAGACTGGTTGATGTTTATTTTTTTGATAGGTAATTATAGGTGAAGACAGGTTTTGAACCCAGGTCTATGGCTTGACACCCACAGACTTTTACCAACTTAACAAGTTGACATCTTCAGGCTGTTTGTTGTTGTTTTATGAAAAGAAAAAAGAAAACATAATTCTAATTGTTTCTTTGATTGTCATTATGGTTTCCTTTGTTTATCAATTCATAATTTCCCATATTTTATGAAAATGATCTTGTGAGATGACTTAATTATGTGAACAAACACCTGTAAGCCAACCTTGATTTAGGGTTTTATTTCTCAACAATTAGAGAGAACAATTTTTTTTTTTTTTTACACATTTAGAGAGATGTACGATGGGCAAAAAAAGAAATACAAGTTTGCTAAATGAAATAAGACACTAAAATAATAAAAAATTGAGATTGAAGTGAGATTGTCTATGGTTCACACTTACGTAATGCCAATTGCATTTTATCCAAATTTATTCTTTATTACTCCCCCTCAAATTTGAGGAGTTGAGCAGAGCACACTCCAATTTGACCTGAAGAAAAATTAAGTAATTACGGGAAGAAGTTTGATAAGAATATCATCCAATTGTTCTCTAAGTGAACAAATTGAAATGGAACCAAGGGCAACAATCTTTCTAACAAAATGGTAATCCACTTCAATAAGTTTGGTATGAATTTGAAAAATGAGATTAATAGGTACATAAAGAGAATAATATTGTTATAAAACAAGGTGGACGACCAATTAAGGGGGACACCGTTGTCATGAGAAATGATAGAGTCATCTAAGGTATCTAAGTTCAACACATGAAATAAATACTAGTATAATTCTTTGCTATTTAAGATACAAGATTTGAACCTAAAAAATCATACAATAGTTCATAGTTGAACGATGAATATGCCTTATGAAAGTTAAAATATTGCATAGAAAATGACATAATTATCATATTGAATATGCACATCATAACTAGAGTTCAACTTACATAAAAGAATTCTCTTTGCAAGCTGTACCCCAGTAACAGTAAGAGCATGCATGTATTGACAAATTTTATATATTATATGGGATAGGGTTAATAGGGTTGGTCATGTAATTGTTAAGTACTACAGTAAATCACAAATGCTTTGATACAACCTACCATCATGGATCTGAATCCTGCAACTTATCATACTTAAGAGCATGAGGCATGGGAATTGAATTGCAACCTTCCATTTGATCACGACTTAAGATATCTCGACCATATTTAGCTTGGATAAAATAATGCTATAGTTGTTGATATAATGTTCTCAAGAAATAATTAATGCGCTAAAATCCGTCATAGAAACTCCAAACTAATCTATCTAGTAAAATCATAAAGAAATTCAGAGTTGTTACCAATAAAAACTATATTATTTATGTAAAGAAGTCAAATAAGGACAACAAGAAAAAAAAATTATACATACTATAGATAAATCCAAGATAGAGTGAATACCGACTAAATCTCTCAAACCAAGCATGAGGTTATTGCTTTAATCCCTATAACCCTTGGACCAATTTTCATACATAATTTAGTTTATAATTAAAAAAAATGCAAGAATTATCATTTATCAATTAAGCAATAGGCAATAGCCTCGTTTTTTATTTTTTATTTTTGTAAATACATTAGTTTAACAGTCCTCAAGTAAGCAAGATATAGTTAATTAAATTGTCAACATGTGAATTAATACACAAAGCTTTCCAATCTCCAAAGATATTTTATCAATAGTAGGGTAGGAGTATGTGGAATTAAGAATATTTAAATCACATGTCATATGTTACCCTCTCTTCCTAAGAATCAAATAGTGATATTAAAGCAAGATCCCAGGGAATCTCATATGATTGATAAGCATGAATCTTGAAGCATTCTAACACTATAGAGCTGATGACCATCCTTCATTCTTAAAAATCTGAATTCAAGCGGTTTTGCTGTCTGGTTGAGTACGGAAGACTCTGACCACCGCGAGATTGGCATCTTTTTGAGAATGTACATGGTTTTTGTGTTGGGGACGTCCACTGTTCTGTTGTCCTAAATTCTCTTAGTTGGAGGCTTCAATGACACCCATGTGAATTGATATACTTGTGGGTCTCGATGCCCTTGATTCTAATTGTTGTTGTTACTACAATTCTCTATTATGTTGTTGCCCCATTGGACAACTCAGGTTATTCATCTGATTAAAACTTTAGCCATGAGAGAGGAAATTAAAAGAACATAGTCACGAACGGGTGTAGCCATAATAGCATTAGAGAACTCTTATACTTTAGTTCTAGACCATTTATAACATTAAATACTCTTATCAGCATAAGGTACTGAATTTTGAATTACAATTATTCCTTTACAAATATTTTAATATTTCTCAAATATTCAACAGATAAATTACTTTTCACAAAGTCCAAGCTGTCAAGTAAGACTAAGCTATCTTTCTTCTAATGTAGCAACAAAGGTCACCTCAAGTAAATACATACATCTCTAGCATTATTTATTCCATTTATCAAACTGTATATTTCTTATGATTACATGTGGGACATGAGTTCACTAAGGCCTTGTCATCTGCTGGTTTCCATTGCCATGAAAAGGTTTTTTAATGAAAAAAATTTCTCGAAAAATCAATTTTAAGCTGTCCAAATGCCATGAATAATTGGTTTTCTCATGTTTTTCTTAAGATTCTTTTCGTTCCTTTTCTTGTGGGATTTTATTTTCTATTCTTTCTTTTCTTCTCTATACAATTCAAGGCAACCAGATTGGGCGTAAGAGTCTATAGGCTCATATTTCTCTTTTGTAGAAAATGTTGAATCGATTTCCTCATATCTATTTGAAAGATAACATACTATGCAAGCTAACCTTTAACTAGGGGTGCCAACAAGTTGGTCTAAGTTAAGCTTTGCCTAGAGCAGCTTAGGTTTGTCACATAAGGATTATACTCAAGCTCGGCTTGGCTCGGTTCACCAAACTCAAACTTACATACGTAACAAATGATTGTTTGATTTGATTGATGTAATATCTTAATAAATATCTATAAATAAATATAAATAATTTTATCAATACAAATTTACTTCTCCATTATATATTTATTATACGTTAAATAAATTATTTATAAAATAAATTCTATATTTCATAAAGTACATTGAACTAATTATGGTCAAGTGATATTATTCTAATACATGACATGATGTTTACTCAAATAAATACATAAAGTATTATGTCTTGTAATAGATATAAACCTTATATATATATATATATATAGGCCCCTTTACGAACCAAGCTTTTAGATTGCTTAGCCTAATATAACTCGGTTTAGACTTATTTAACTAAACAAACTCAATTTGAGGCTCAGCTCATGACAAGCTGAATGAAATCTGAATCAAGCCATGCTAGCTTGGCTCATTGACAATCCTACCTTTAACAGTGATGTAATTGAGTCTTGGTCAATGAAAGAACTCTTAAGCAAAGCAATTAACTATCTCTCCTAAAACCCTAAGGTGATCGGAGCAGGACAAGTTAATGTACTTAATATATTTCAACACTCCCCCTTAGGAGGGACACTCCTGGACAATGAACATAGGGTAACTAAGTGCGAGTCCATAGAACATGCATACACAAGTAGAAAGAGCTCGAGAGAATAATTTCATCCACGGAGAGATTTGAACTCACGTCCTAAAACCTGCTTTGATACCATCGTAAATAAAGCAATTAACCATCTCTCCTAAAATCCTAAGGTAGTAGGAGAGCTTAGAGTTAATATACTTAATACATTTCAATAGGAACTTGATCTTTTCACTACAAATAGTTCTTTATATATAAGTTTGTTAAAATGATGGACACGATTTGAGGCATGGCTACAATTCAAAGGGAAGATGATGATGATCGCATGGAGAAAGGAACAACAGAAACATGCAAGAAATTAAAAAGGATAAAATACTTCCACTCAACATGGCTGATTTGAACCATAAGAGGAAACATAAGTTGATTTATAGTTCTCTTTCACCCATGGAAGAGAAAAAAAGAAATATCACATATTCATAGTGATATTACATGTATAAAGAAGGATAAGCAAGTTTCCTACATAAATATGAAACCCAAATAATAATAATAATAAATGTAAAGAATGAGAAAATGAAAAGCAACGTAGTCCATGGTTTGCACTTGGTAACGCATCCAAAGTTGTAAGTGGCAGTTGCATTGTTTTTGAAATTCTTTGCATTCTTGTATGTATTCCTTATTAAGCATCTTGTTATCCAAAAACCTAGATCTGGGATCGTATGCAACAAAGAAGAAGAGAGAAAATAACACAAATAGCAATCGCACAGCAAGAACAAGACGTTACATGGTTCGGCTTGAAGCCTACATCCACGGGCGAAAATAGAGAGAGAGCTTTCACTATGATAAAAAATAGAGATTACAATGAACAGTGTGGCGGCATAAAAATCGAGAAGCCCCCAAATATAAACCCCCCAAAACCCTAATTTCTACGGGTCAGATCCGAACCCCAAATCGGATAGAAAAACAGGTCAATAAATTTTTGGCTAAGGGATTTTCGGGTCATATTCGGGTTTTTCGAATCGTCGTCTTGAGTTATATCTCGGGTTGAATACAAGACATTAACCCAATAAATCTCCACCTTGGCTTAAATTCTACTAAGGGTATATAGTACAGAAACACTCTACTCCCATATTCTTTCACACAATTGCGAAGGGTAACTCTAGATACTGCGAATTCCAATCAAGTCCAAGCAATGCTTGAACTTGAGACCTAGAAGTGGCTTAGTAAACATATCCGCTAGATTATCTTTAGTGTCGATCTTCTTTACTATAATCTGGCCCTATACAATGATCTCCCGAATGAAGTGATATTTGACATCTATATGTTTCACCCTCTTATGGTACATCTAATTTTTAGTTAGATGTATGAGACGCTGACTATCACAATGCACTATAGTCAAACCCTGTCTTAGATCAAGCTCGCTAAACAAGCCTCTCAACCATATAGCCTCCTTCACTATTTCTATCACCACTATATACTCGGCCTCAATAGTGGACAAAACAAATGTACTTTGTAATGTTGCTTTCCAATTGACTGTGTAACTAGACAAAGTAAATACACAGTCTATCAGAGATCTTCTCCTATCATGATCACCTATATAGTCTGAATCTACAAACCCAACTGTACAATCATCCAAATCACTTGTTTTATCAAATATCAAGCCAATATCTATAGTGCTTCTAAGATACTGAAGTATCTACTTCACTGTCTATCAATGTGCATTCCCTGGATTACCCATATATCTATTAACAACATTGACAACATATGAAATATTAGGATGGGTACATATCATACCATACATGAGGCTCCCAATTGCACTAGCATAAGGAATATGCAACATTACTCCCTCTCATGCGCTATCTGTGGTGACAACTTTGCTGAAAGCTTGAAGTGATTAACCAATGGAGTGCCCACAGATTTTGCATCCTACATCCCAAAATGCTCAAGTACTCTCTCAAAGTAATTCTTTTGAGACAAGTACAATTTTCTTGCTTCTTTGTCCCTATGTATCTCTATATCCAAAATCTTCTTTGTTACCCTCAAGTCTTTCATCTCAAATTCAACACTAAGTTGAGATTTTATCTTGTTGATTTCAGACATGTCTTTGACAATAATAAGCATGTCATCAACATAAATAAACAAGTACACAAAAGAGCAATCTAGGAGCTGCTTAAAATAAACACATCTAGTATACTTACTCCTAAGAAAGTCATGCTTAAACATGAAAGCATCAAACCTCTTATACCACTGCCCTGAAGACTACTTCAGTTCATACAAAAACCTTTTCAACAGACACACATGGTCTTCTTTTCCTGAAATCACAAACCCCTTTGGTTGTTGCATGTAAATTTGCTCCTCAAGCTCACCATGTAGGAAAGCTGTTTTGACATCAAACTATTCTAACTCCAAGTCAAACATAGTAACCATGGAAAACATTACACGAATGGAGCTGTGCTTTACTATAGGGGAGAAAACTTCATTAAAATTCACATCCTCTTTTTGTTCATGTGTTCTGCTGAGGAGTATGCCTAACTGTGCGGTGTCTCATAATCCCCTCATTTCTACAAAACTTGTCAAACTCTCCTGAACAAAACTCCAGCTCATTGTTTGTTCTCAACCTCTTGATCTTTTTTACTAGTTGTTTCTCAATCATTATTTTTCAGCGCTTGAAGTTTAAAAATATCTCATCTTTATGTTTCAAAATGAATACCTAGACCTTCCTAGAGAAGTCATCTATGAAGGTCAATATGTAGCGAGAACCACCCTTTTAAACAACTCAAGATGGGCCCCAAAGATCAAAATGAACATATTCCAATGTTCCTTTTATCCTATGTACAACAATACTAAACTTCACTTTGTGTTGCTTTTAAAAAACACAGTACTCACAAAAGTCCAACTTCACTATCTTCTGAGCACTAAGCAAGCCTTGCTTTCTCAATACAATCATCCCCCTCTCACCCATATGCCTAAGCCACATATGCTAAAGACGGGTAGTGTCTGAATCAGTATCTACAGATGATGAAACTGCTACTATCCCTGAAATTGTATTGTTATGCGATACATATAAATTTTTATTCTTTTTCCCTCTCATCACCACCAGTGCACCCCTTATCACTCTCATGACTCCACCTTCAATGGTACACTTACATCCAATAGAATCAACAGCTCCTAATGAGATTAGGTTCTTCTTCAGGTTTGGTATATGCTAGACGTATGTCAAGGTCCTAATAATGCCATCATGCATCACAATTTGAATTGTCTGAACTCTTATAGTCTTATAAGCCATGTTTTTTTCCATCAAGATTGTACCATCTTTCACCTCTTTATACATTATAAACCAACTCCGGTTTGTGCACATGTGAAAAAAACAACCTGAATCAATGATCCACTACTCATCAGTATACACACTGTAATGAGAAATAGCGAGGACATTCTCAGAACCATTGGAACTGTCTTCTGCTACACCCGCCACCTTTTTCCCCTTCTTCTCATTGAGCTTTGGGTAATCTCTGTGAAAGTGCCTAGGCTTATGACGATAATGACAATAATGACACTTATAATTCTTTGATCTAGATTTAGATTTATATTTTTCCTTTTCAGATGAACTTTTTTTGTTCGTCCTTCATCTAGCTACCAGCCCTTTCATTTGGCTATCACCATTTTCTGCAGATACTCTTTTTCTCAATTCTCCAGAATGCAAGGATGCTTGAATATCTTCCATGAAAATCACATTCTTCTCATAAAACAGGGTAGTGACGAAGTGCTTATAAGATGGGGGTGAAAAATACAACAGAATTAAAGCTTGATCCTCATCATCTACTTTTACTTCTATATTTGTTTAAATCTATAATAACTTTATTGAATTCATCTAGATGAATCTTCAGTTACATACCTTCTCTTATCCTCAACGTATAGAGGCGCTGTTTGAGATACAACCTATTCGTGAGAGATTTTGGAAAATACAGACTCTCTAATCGAAGCCACAATCCAGCCACTATTATCTCATCAGCAACCTCCCATAGAATTTCATCAGACAGACACAATTGAATTGCATTAAGTGTCTTGATGTCAAGTTCTTCTCGTTCATTTTTTTTTATCGTTGTGGGTAATTTATCATTTCCTAACAGCGTCTTATACAGTTCTTATTGTGCCAACAACGCGCGTATTTTAACGTACCAAAGACTAAAACTATTCTGCCCATCGAACTTCTCAACTTTGTATTTTCCGTTATTGCAACGATCAACCGAGCTTTGATACCTGTTTGTTTTGCAGAAACCTAGATTTGGGATAATATGCAACAAAGAAGAAGAGAGAAAATAACGCAAATAGCAATTGCACAACAAGACAATTTACATGTTTCAGTTTGAAGCCTACATTCATGCGTGAAAACAGAGAAAGAGCTTTCATTATGATTGAAAACAAAGATTACAATGAATAGTGCGGCGGCATGGAAATCGAGAAACTCTCAAAACCCTAATCTCCACGGGTCGGATGTGGACCCCAAATCGGATTTCGGGTCATATTCAAGTTTTTTGGATTGTCATCCCGAGTTATATCTCAGGTTGAATACAATACATTCACCCAACACATCCCCTAGTTTAATGGGTATTGGCTAACAGAAGTCTAACTTTGTTGTATGTTGAAGCATAAGATCAAACCCATTTATCATATTATCCTTTACATCATTCCAGATATTATTCAATTCAATTGTGTAAAAAGACTCATTGTAAGTTAAATAGTTGTGCAAAAAACATAAGAAAAATCTAAGAAGCTTATAGTTTAGAGCTTATCCATTAGCTTCAAAGAGGGATTGATACTTTGCAAATTAAGGAAGATAAATGGTATGAAATTTGGCTGAGTTGTAAGGGCCAGACACAGATCTCACGGTTATTAGAACTTATCATACTTAATAAAACCATAATCAACTACATATTAGCATGAATCTTCTTTTGCATAAATTTGGCTTGTCATAGGGTCAAATGGCTTTGCTTAGGGATGTCAATGAGCCAAACCAGCTCAGGTTGTCATGGGCTAAGCTTGAGCCTTGTGTAGAATTTATCTTAAACCTCTAATTGAGCTCATTTTGCTAATTGAGCCTGACATGAACTTCAGTAGGCTTAGCTTGCTAAAAGCTTAATTGGCTTATTAAGGGTATTACATATGTACATTATATATATAGATACAACTTATAATTTTTTATATGTATATGATATACTCATTAGAAAGAATCAACATTTTATTTATTTTATTTATTTGCAGTTGGTCCTGTTTAAACTAACTTTATTTTTAACCTTTAGAAGAGGCTTGGCTCATAGGCACATTGGTTTTAAAAGTGAATGGATAAAAAATGCTCACCTTAACAAATGCTCACCTTAACGAATGCTAACCACTGCTCCTTGTCAGGCGGTGGGCACATCAGTGCCGAAAAGTGAATATACGCCCCCCTAAAAAGTGAAAATCACTTTTCAATGCTGACATGTCCACCCCTGACAAGGAGCAGTGATGAGCGTTTGTTAAGGGAAGGGGTTATAAACCAAATGAGCGTTTGTCCACCGCTGACAAGGAGCAGTGATGAGCGTTCATGAACTTATGATAATATGATCAACCCGATCATCTCTGTTCATGTTTGGGGTAGTACCCATTAACTAAATGGTCTAGAATAGATTGACTGTCACGAGCAACAAACCAAATGAGCAGCTATCACTAATATAGGATTACGTTAATATTAATAATTATAACCAAGCATACTTGGCTCAAAATCAGTGCAACTACTTAAAAGTTAAAACAAAAGAGCAGAAGAGTTGAAGAACTAACAAACACAAGCATCAATAATGGATAACAAAGACGTTATACTCCACCACAGCATCCCCAGTTTTAAGGTCGAACATGTGGGTCTTGGCCTGAGCATAGCCTCTAGCGAACCGGAAAAGCCCGCTGCCGCCGACGATCGGCATCTCTCTTACCTCCGAGAACACTGTGTTTCTTCCTATTATGCTAAGTGTGCTACCGTTGTACTTTCCTTCAATGAATGCATAGTTCAAGACCATTAACAGACCCAACTCGTTTTGAGCTGCAGATGCATAGATCCCCTGAGCTCTCCCGACGAGCTTCGAAGTCACCTCCGGTCCTTCAGTTAATGGATCATCGATCATCACCACCGCACCAAACCCGGTAGTTGATGTGTTGGTTGTGGGTGCTGCTGCAACCCTGATGGCAGTTGGGTTACGACCACCAACAATGTCATGGAAGTAGAAGTGTAGGTGGCTTATCTTCTCACGTTTAAGCCCCATAGCCTGTGGCAATAGGGTTCTTGAGAAGGATTGAGATTTTCCATTGACGCTGACACTGGAGAAGATGAAGATGGTTAAGAAAATGATGAATGAAGCAATGAATTTGGAGAGAATTCGTGCCATGGGGAAGCAAAGGGAATTGGATTATTCTTGTTGGGACTAGAAGAAATAGGGTGGAGATTTGGGTTTGGTAGTGTAAAGGAAAAGTTCCTAGGAAAAAGACACCCACTCAAAAAAAGGTCTTTAGGGCGCACTAACAAATAAAAAATGTGTTTAACTAAACGTTTCCTATATTATAAGGATTAATCTGTAGTCCAGATTAGCGGGAATATGATTAGTTCCACTTGAATTTCTTTCTTAATTACCATGTATAGAAGAGAGACCATGTATAGAAGAGAGCTTGCTCTTCTATTTTCCTTGTATATAGCCCTCGGGATTTGGTACCAACAGGGTCCGAATGACTTGGGGGCAGGCACATCAGCACCAAAAAGTGTAAATCACTTTTTCGGAGCTGATGTGTCAGCCCCTAACACCATTTGGACCTTGTTCGTCAATGCCTTGTTCGTGCCTAATCCCAGCAAAGAGGCATAGATCTGGTGTGCTCCCTTAATGAACATCACCCATGGGCGGACATATGGGGTCAAAAAAGTGATTTACACTTGTTTTTGGAGGGGGTGATTGTGCACTTTTTGATGCCGTGTGTCCTCCCTTGCATATGGGCAGACTTTAGGCGTTGGTTAAGGAGCACACCCAATCTGTGGGGTGTGAAGCAACATTGCCCAACTGAGGACGCCATGGATTTGGTGCTACCCACTTAGGTCAGAATGACATCAGGGGTCGACATAGCAGCACTGTAAAAATGAATTACACTTTTTGGGGATGATTTTCACTTTTCGGCACTGATGTGTCAGTCTGACCTTAGCAATCATACCAAATCCTGAGCAAACTGAGGATACAAATGCTGCTGATCAAGTTGGAATATGAGGCCTTGCATCAGGGTTGGACACATCAGTGCCAAAAAGTGATCTTCCCCCCCCACCCCCCCCAAAAAAAAAAAAAAAAGTGTAGATCACTTCTCAGCGTTGATGTGTCTACCCTTGGTGAAGGCTGGACCTTAGGTATTCTTTAAGATGGTACACCAAATCCGCATCACTAAAGAGGCATGCAGTGGCGTTGAAGGTCAAGTTGTTTCAGTTAGGGGTGGCAATGTCTGACACAACCCTTGAACTGACACGAACCCAACACGAAATAAGCGGGTTAGGGTTGATTGTAAATGTGTTTCGGGTCAAGATAGGTTAACATGTTTTGATACGATTAATTAATGGATTCGGTTGGTATACCATTAACTTGACACAAAACGAATCTGACTTGCCAACACAACTTACCACATAACCCATGAACCCAACACGAAATTAGTGGGTTAGGGCTGACTGCAAACATGTTCGGGTTAAAGGGTATCGATCCCCACTTTGACATGATTACTAAGTGGGTTAGGTTTAGATTGAACCATCTAGTTGTATACCCTTTTTTCGATACAACAAAAACCAAACCCACCGGCACAAATTGCCAACCCTACTTTTAGTTAGGATGGTTGGGATCAGATGGAAACCAACCAACGTTATGTTCAACCCCAAGTTAACTAAATGATCAAATGGCATGAAGCCTCGAGGACAATTAACAGTTTGTTTAAATATAAAAGTGTAGGAAATTATTTTTTTAATTCTGAAAATTCGGATGATGTGACAAATATGTGGAATATCTTGAGCTGCCAACGCAACAGCGCATGTAAGATCTTCAAGTCAATCATACTCTTTTTACTTAGGTAACTCAACTGGCAATCTCAACCGATACCACTAAAAATTAGGTGTGAACGAATCTTGTGAGAACTGTGAAAATGGCATCAGGGTACGGACACATCAGCACCGAAAAGTGATAAATGCCCCTCAAAAAGTGCAAATCACTTTTCAGTACTGATGCGTCAGCCCCTCTGGTGCCGTTTTCTCAGTTCTCAAGATCCATTCTCACATAATCCAAGCCTGCCATCGAAAAGGGAAGATAGAATTGTATATATTAATTAGGTTCATTAGTTGGGTTGACTTGTTATTCCAGTCGGTATCAGAACCATCAATGGATGCCTGATATCTTCTGCACCGCCCCCCCTCTGTGACGCATGAGGGCCGAGGTAGTCAATTCATTTTTGGAGTTGTCACTTCACCCCCAAAAAGTGAATTGATTCCCCCCATCTGTCTTGGCTCCCGAGCGTTGCAGAGGGGGGCAGCACCGAGGATATCACCCCAACGCAGTCGTTCACATCAACTGTAGTGTCCATGGACTTGTACCACCCCAGTCTATCTCTGCTCAAGATGTAACATGATGTCTGACAAATGGTGCATTAATATAAGGGTGAGGTTGTTGGCAGCTTCAAAAATCTTCACCACACCCCTTATGTTTTATTCAAAATTTTACTCCTTCCCAAAATCCCCCCTCTCCAAATTACCCTGACGACCTCGTCCCTCCTTTCCCAACATATCTCTCTCCCCCTCCCTCTCTCTCCTCTCCCTCCCTCCCTCTCTTCCTCTCTCTCCTCTCCCTCTCTCTTCCTCTCCCTCTTTCTCTCTCTTTCCCTCCCTCTCTCTCTCCTCTCCCTCCCTCTCCCTCCTTCTCTTCCTCTCCCTCTTTCTCTCTCTCTCCTCTCCCACCGATTCTAAATCATCCAATCGATCTGACTCCTTACCAGGATCTTAGTAGGATCTCATCTTGGATCGTGGGATCTTACAATCCTACGATCCGAAATCATCCAAGCAATCCTGGTCAATTCTATTATTTTCCTACAAAAAAAACACATGTTTTTTAATTATAAAACACTAAAGTTTAATAGAGAAATCCCTAATTAAAAATTTTAATTACTTAATTCAGGTTAAACTATTAAAGAAAATAATATTTGAATACGACTCTTCCTTTTCAAATTGTTTACATTGTTTTGTTTCTTCTATTGGAGAGTTGTAGAGCCAACCAACCCTTGTAACTTGTCCTATTTAGCTGTTCTTCAATCAAGATTCAAGAGTAGAACTTGTTATGATAGATCTAGACAATAGTCAAGCCAATGCTAGTTTGATT
>JAOXJP010033183.1:0-46228 GCA_025762735.1 Platanus orientalis | reverse complement strand
ATATCTCCCCTACTATTACAGATGAGTTGTTCCAATGACACTAATGTCTTAGTCATCCATCTTTTTCTTTACTAAGAAGGATGTTTCCTAAATTCCAGTCTTCTACAAATATTCATTGTGAACCTTGCTAGTTGGAAAAACTTTTTCGTTCAGTCTATCCATTGAGTGATAAAATGTTCATCGGCATTTTATATTGTTCATTTTGTTGTTTGGATCCTTCTCTGATTACCTCTTTATTTGGGTTTCGATAATTTATTACTTTTGTAAATGATTATTCTCGAGTGACATGGGTCTATTTATTAAAGAACAAAAGTGACATGCGTACTGCATTTAAATCATTTCATAACATGATTGGTACACAATTTGGTGCTAAACTTCGTGTTCTAAGGTCTGATAATGATGGTTAATATCTTTCTAGTTTCCTTTCCTCGTATGTTGATGAGTTTGGAATTGTTCACTAGATGATGCGGACGATAGCAAGACTTATGTATGTGTCCCCACATTAGAGGGCATGGTTTAGATGTACATTTTATGTGGGGTTGATTAGAATTATTTAGGGGGGTTAATTTTGTAATAAGGCCAATAGTTCTATGGTTAGTTTATTTGTTTTAGGCTTTTAGTTGTTATCCCGTTTTTCACTTTGGACCCAATTTTTCTATGCCAAAACTTGACTTTTTGGCTTGATTTTGGTGTAATTAGATAGGTTATTCAGTTACCTTTCTAATGAGACCAAAATTGTGCAAATCTGAGATGATTTGGGAAAGTTATGATCAAATTACTAAGGGGTGGTCACTAAAAACGGGTATAGTCTTTTTCAAGAAGTTTTGAGTTTTTAATTTTTAGGAAAATAAGCTTTTAGCAAGTTATGTTTTTAGAAAACTTAGCTAACAAGTTTTAGGATTTTAGAAAGTTTATAATTTTGGCAAGTTTCCAATTGCTTAAGTTTGTAAGCCTATTTAAAGGCAACCCCTCCCCCATAATTTGATAGTGAAGAATAAAGTCAAGTTTATTCTTCTTCTTCCTTCTCTTGAAACCTTCATTTAAGCACATTCACTTTTTTCTGAAATTTTTTTATTTGACCCATTAAATCTTTTTCAGAATTTTAACTGTAGAACCCTATCATACATCAGAAACGACCATAAAAATTTTAGAATTGTCTAACGTGAGAGGCATTTTGGTAATTTTTGGATTTTATATTCAAAATTACAAAAATACCCTTTTAGGTTATTTTCTTCTATTTTATCCTCTTTTTCTTTTCTAACTCCTTATTTTTTTTCTATGATTTTATTCTTTGATTTTTAAATTTTTGTGGCTACTTAAAGTACTAAATTCAATTCTTAAAAACTTTTCCTTCCAAGTTTAAATCTAACCATTATTTGTGAGGGCTTTGGAATTATTCTTCATTAATTTTTGGTATCTTCTCCCTTGTGCTGCATCACCATTATTCCATTATACATCACATGCATCTCACTAATGGTCTTATAGTGAATACACACATGTCCAATCAATGGGTTTAAGTCCATTGCAAGCGATACTTGATCCATATGGGGATCTTGCCAGTATCACACTTCTTATTCATGTTGGCATGATTTGCTTTTAGTTTGTTGCATGTGGATCATGCTCATTGCTATCCTTTCAAGGTACACTAGATTTGAAATCAAGGCATCTCTTGGATTTATCCCATCACCATTCAAATGGTGGTAAACAACAAAGCACAAGTAACAGAATCATGCTCTTAACCTTTAAAATAACTTATGATAAACAATTGAGTATATTGAGAACATGCTTCTCATTTACTTCATGTGGACTGAGTTTCATTTGAATGCTCATTTCATTCAATTGGTTTGCCCTTGAGAAAGATTCCCAACACTTAGCTCATCAAGTGCAAAACTTATCATCTACCATATACATTCGAAAGTATTACAACATGCCACTAAGTAGCCTGCTTCGTAGGTATATGGATCTCCTTTAGCTAGACAATATAAATTGTCAAAATCAATTTCAATTGATTTAAATGTCTTGGCATTCATTCGAGGTTTAACTTCAATAAAACCTCAGGCACTCTTGGGATCTTGGATACACACATTTACTCCCACTATGTCCAATATTTTAAAGAATAGAATTCACATTGTGTTGACTTAGTCTTATGTAAAGGGTAAACAATGTACAAAATTTTTTATTTATACTTTTCACGTAATCCAGTATTTGTATCACATAATCAGTTCATTTTCAACATTCAATTCACCTTTGAATTTCCTCCCTTTTCATGTGAGAATCTCTCATGGAGTTTTATCAATATCATAGGATCTTGATTTAATTCCATGCATTAAATGAGATTTATTATCATAAATCTACGACTTATTTTGAACTCCTATCATCGCATTGACCATCATGTCTTAATGTGGTATAATCTCATTATAACTCCATCCATAATGGAGTATTAAAGATATCACACAAATTCTCTGTTTTGTTTCTATAATTTATTGAGTTTAGAAGTCACAATTAATTAGATACATCAATCTTAAAATTGAATCATGGAAGTTTCTTCCTTATATTAAATTGTCTTCAACAATTCATTGAGATTTTTTTTTTTAATATCAATCTTAATATTCTTAGATATTTTAATTATCTTTCATGTCCCAAGTTTCCATGCATCAACTTGACAAAACCGAACACGACAAACTCTAGTCAATGAACACACTAAACTTGGTCAACCTTCTCTTGTCAGGGATCCAACTATCTAGTACACCATCAACTACAAAGGTGTGGTTGAGGTTGATGTGATTGTAGTAGTTGGTATCTTGTTGCTTATTGAATAAATTTTGAACCTTCAAGTGCATCTTGTTACTTGAATATATTAAAGAGAATGTGTTAATTTCTCTCACACCTAAAAGATGATGATGTCCTTAAGAGCAAGTGTTATCCCATACAAGTGCTATGGGCACTCATCTATAATCTAGGCTTTGAATATATTAAGGAGCATTGTGATATCCCCACACAAGTCTCACCACTCATCTTTTATTTTTCTCATACATGTCAGAAGTACACAAAAGTCAACATGTAATTATAACATGTAATTATAACATGTTTATGTCACATGTCACATAGACATACCATGATGCTCATAAAAACTAACAAATTACTTATGTCACTCATTGCAACTTTTTGTTTAGCCACACCCCTTTAAATTCTTTGTATTATCGCTTTTATTCCATTAATCACATCTTCATTCCCATCTCTAGATCAGTATACTGAAACTACGAAATCAAAAAGAATGTTGCCAAATAACAAGTAACAATAAACAATTAACATGTAAATCCTTGCGGAGTTGTTTATTCCACATCTTGCATCAATAATCTTGATATAAGTTATTTGCGTATAGTTTTCATGGATCTCTTTGCGTCGTAGATGTAAGGCATAGTGGGTTTCTTATCTTTGTCCACAATCTTTAAAACCTTTATAAGAGATTCCATGACCACATAACTCATCAACTTAATGCCAAAACAATGCATCCAACACATTTTTTTCATATTTTTTTTACAGTTGACTTCTTCCTAGCTTTCTCTTATAAAGTTTAAAAATGTCATTAGTGAAACATCTCTGCAGAGCATGTTTATGTCTCTCAAGGCTCTCCAAAGCCACGTGCTCTATGGCAAACCGAGTGATCCTTAGGCACAGTAAGTCATGGCCCTGTGCATAATTAATTGTCTTTTTGCCTGCACATTGTTGTAAATGAGACTTAGTTCTCTTTTTGCCTTTGTTAGTAGTATCTTTTACATTTTCACTTTACCATCCTCAAACATGTCAATATAGTATGCGGCAAAAGGGGTTCAATACAAATGCTGCCTCTTTCGCTCTATCATCTCCCTTGCATCTTTAAATGTTGCCTTATTGTCCGTCATAACCTCGACAACATTTGCTTCACACACCTCATCCATTGCTTTATCCATCAACTTGAATATACTCCTTTGTCTTCTGATGGCCCGTGGTATCCACTGATTTGTGAAAAATCATATTTCTATCACTATACACCATTAAATTTATCAACGACTTCCTTGTCTTCTAAGTCTAGCCATTACACATTATGGTACATCCATATTTAGGTCAATTCATCTTTAAATCCTGAATATGATATTTCTTCAGATCTACTCTCTAGGAAAATAAATATTTGTCAGTTAATATGGGTTGGGGGCATTGTGTACCTGACCCAGCCTCTACAATATAGCATTACACATGGTCTAGAAGTATGGGCTCGCTGTAGTAAAGAATGGGATGCCAAAATGCATACCCATCCACCTACATACCTACATGCCCTACTTCCTTTTGCCCCACATACCTACATGCCCTACTTCCTTTCCTCCTGCCTCTACAATATAGCATCATCCCTAACCCTTTTAATTAGTTTATGTTTTGCCCCTCTTTTTTATACCCACTTTCTCTAGTTGATCGCCACCTAAATGTGGTTTTCTCTCCTTTTCATAGCATGCCATTTTTACTATATCTCTCTATACACTTTATAGGCCCCACTCCTCTCAAAAGTAGGTTATAATGACTTTGTTTTGCCCCTTTTTTTTATACACACCTTCTCTGGTTGATCGCCACCTAAATGTGGCTTTCTCTCCTTTTCATAGCCTGCCATTTTACTGTATCTCTATACCCTCTCTATAGGCCCCACTCCTCTCAAAAGTAGGGTATCACTCCAATGCTAGTGGGAGGGACAAAAATAAAGAATCTCCTCCTTGCCTCTTTAGCTTGTGCAGACTTCATACTCTCCCTCATTGCTACCATTAATTGCTCTCTCTAGCCTATCCCATCACAACCATAGGCTTTCCTCCTAAATATCATGTTGACTAGACCCCCTAAGCAATAATAACTCTTTATGTTTCTTTTTAAGGAATCCTTCATTAGTGGTTGTGAATGACTGTTTGCTTCATTAGTGGTTAGTGTACCGGTCGTGCCAGCCGTGTCCCTCTCTGCGGCCTCCCCATCCCAAATGAGCCGAAGGAGGCAAGTCATAGTAGGTTTCTCACCTTTTTGTCTCATCAATGCACTTGAGTCGGTCTTTTTTACACCTCTCGTAATTGTGCCTTAACATCAACTACTTAGGTACTTGCCAAGCATGGCACCAAACATGTTATTCATTTCTTTATGTACTTGCCAGCTCTCCTCTCGAGTTGGAAAGCTAATGCTTGAATTTATTCACCTCCCCCCACATGATCTTATGGCACCAATTACACTTTACTTGCTTTAAACAATATGCAACTACATAAAGAAATGAATAACATGTACTATCAATTTCATTAACCCATAAAAGAGAAAAGAAAGAACTAATATACCAATAGACTTTAAAACAATATGCAACTACAAAAAGAAATACATAAGAGTATAAAACTAAAAACTATACATATTTTACAATTTACATAACACTAAATTAAATATTTATTATCAATTTAATAAAAATAATTATATATATATATATATAATTATTATTTTTAAAATTTTAGGATTATTTAAAAAATAATTTAAAATATTAAAAAAATTAAGTTCAACACAGGTTTGATCCCAAATCCATACATCACATATTTTTGTTTTAGATCTTTTTTTAATTTTGGGAAAAAATACCTATTTTCACAAAGAATGGGTTTAATCAATGAAAGAATGGGTTTAATCCATGAACCACCACTTAAAGAGTAAAAAATCATATCTTTGTTGGTTTCAACCACCAAAATTTGATTTATAAAACTTATAAAAATCAGTAAAGGTGGATGGAATCACAAAAAATTTCAAGGGAGAGGTTTGGTCAGAGAGCCAAAATGGGTAATCTTTAAAGGCTGGATCACCCAATATTGAGTCAGATTAGACAATTTGTGACTTGGATTGGACGATCTGACTCAATATTGGTCGGATCTGGGGTTTGGGATCAGGGACTAGCAATCCCGATCCGATACTGTTGATCCTAGGACAAATCGGCCATTTTTTAATGACTTTAAAAAAGATCGTCCATTTAAGTATGTCTTTGGCATGAACTTACATAATAACAATGATATGTCCGATACGGTCAATATTGGAATAAAAGTCAATATAATCTTAACCACCAATAGAATTGTATATGAAACATAGGTCTACTAGATACCTAGCGGTGTGGTGGATCAGGGATACCAAAAGGGAGATTATATTCGCACCTCAAGTTTTTATAAACACATCTCACTTTTAAGCACACCTCCATAAGTTCCAATTATACCCTTATCTATTTTTAACCCCTCCCTACTATATGTTTTAATATGACTCCATTTGAAATTCTCTTTAACCCGCGTCCAATTTTCAACTGTTCCCTCCCTCCCTACCTTCTTCCTTCCTTTCTTCAATCACTTCAACTGTTCCCTCCCTCCCACCGGCGACTGAATCATGCCTCCACGATGACAACGGAACTTACCATCAACCTTTAGCACTGCCGATGCCGCTATCCATCGGTCAGGTAAGAGTTTTTTTTTGTTTGTTAAAAAAGATCTTCAAAAATACCATCTAAAGAAATTAATTGAAAAAAAATTAGTTTGAAGAAGCGTAGACATCAACTATTTACTTTAAATTTTAGTAAATCAACGTTTTTTTTTTTATAAATTTTGTGGTTTTTTTTCTTCAGTTTTTTTCTTTTTTCTTCTCACAGTATGTTCGGCCTAATCAGACCGAACTCCTTAAGGCATGTTCGGCACTGAACAAGCCTGAGATTATTTTTTAATTTTTTTTACTTTATTAAATATTTTCAATTTTTTATGATTTTTTTTATTTAATGCTTCTAGACACTATTCTAACATCTGATTTTTGGCATATGACAGATATGGAGGTCAATCCTTCATGAGTGACACCGACCGCATCTGCGCGATGGCGCAGGGTTGAGGACGTATCTCACGTTAGGGGAGAGACGTTTCACGTGACTACCGAGGATTCTGTAATAGACTCGGTAGTGGGTGAGACCGTACCTACTGTGGAGCCAGCAGCGGTGCCATAGTTGCCGCCGACCCCCGATGTTCCTAGAGTTCTAGAGGACCCCACCCGATTAGACAACTATTCCACGCATGTTGCATCATTGATTTGACTATTATTTGTTATTTTATGTATTTGACTATTTATTTGTTTTATTCCATACGTACTATGTTAACACTATTTATTTTTTTCTTTTGTAGGAGCATGAGCTACTGAAATGTATTAGCCATGTAGACAAGTTCGATGAGTGGCAGGTGGAGATCCGAGATGTTTAGAACTCCAAGTTTATGGGGTTGGTGCTACGGTCGAGTCTATACCCCTTAGTGCATGCATCATACCAATCTGTCAACCGGATAGTCATCTTCGCCCTTGTTAAGCGTTGGCATCCTGAGACCAACACATTTCACATGCCATTTGAAAGCTGACGATCACGCTTGATGATGTCTACACTTTGCTTGGGATTCTAGTGACAAGGACCCCCATTCAGGTTGAGCCAGCCCAGTTATCTAGCGAAGCAGTTGAGACACTACTGACCGATACACTAGGGTTACAGTAGAGGAGGCATGGGAGGAGTTGGATAGGGCACGAGGTCAGGCAGTGAAGATAGAGTGGTTGAGGCTCAGATTTTCAGGGGTTACTGATGCCTAGAGTGAGGATCAGATTGGATATGCTGCCAGGGGCTATTTGTTGTATATTTTGGGGTGTATGCTGTTTGTAGACAAGACGTGTACACAGGTGCACATTTATTTTCTTGCGTTGCTACGAGACCTAGATAAGGTCCATACATACGCATGGGGTGCTGAGTATTGGCTATATTTATCGTTAGCTCAGGATTACAAGCTGGATTCAGGCCAAACAGATGACAAATTATGTTACTTTGCTCGAGGGATGGATTTATTTAATCAGTAGCCACGCAAGGAGAGGGGGTCCCTTTAGGACAATTTGAGGGCTTTACGAGAGACTATTGATGCATAGGTGATCCATGAGGTATTGTTAGTTATTTTTTTAACATTTTTAATATGTTATTGATGTATATCTTGGTACATGTTGTTAGTTTATGACAATCCTTATTACTTTAACATACATTTTATCTAGTTTGTGTTGGTGAGATGGACATTATACACCGATTATAAGGAACACATGCATTCTAGGACATTACATATTTTCATGGGTTATTGAGGTGCCTAGAGATTGTAGAGCCCTACCATCCCATACGTGTCCTTCCGCTCCCATAGCCCCTACTCGAGGTATTCGGGGTGCCTTCGCTGCCACGTATCAGCCGATATATGCATATTTGGAGCAGTTCTGTGAGGTGTAGAGCCATGTGTTATCATCATGCATAAATCTGTGTCAGCCGCGTACCCTTCCGAGTGTGTCATTGATTATATGGAGTGGTATCAGCGTATGTCCCATATACACATGCAAAATCCACTCTATCGATCTAGCAGTGCACCCTGGCCACTGACGCAGGGTACCATACCTATCGATATTGTTATCCAGGTATATCGTTTAATGTTTACATGTCTATGTTAATTTCTTTTTTAATCATTAAAAATATATTCATCATAAACTTTTTGATATGTTTTATTTTAGCGCAATGAACGTGTATTGCAAATTATTCAGTCTTTTAAGGATGGTGGAATCGAGGAGACGCCAAGAGATAGATTGATCAGTGCGTTGCATCATGTACAACAAGTTTTACGAGATGGCATCAACACCGTGTCCCCAGATCCCCATGCCCCATCTTCATCGGTTGCACAGTGCCCAGATGCTCTCCTCCACATGCTTCATAGGCTCGCACTGTTCCACAGATCCCCATGTCCCATCTTCATCGGCTGCACAGTGCCCAAATGCTCCTCCACATGCTTCACAGGCCCTAGCTCGCACTGCTCCACAGGCCCCACCTACTCCCAGGGCTCCACAGGCCCCATCTACTCCTCCCAGTGCTCCATAAGCCCCAATTCCTCCTAGTGCACGTCCGCTATCAGTACTGGCCGATATACTTGCTCTTATGGTTGGCAACAGTGGCAACCAATATACGCGGAAATGGACACGGCACAAGGGATGACCTCATATGCGACTCCTACATACTTTGTACTTCATTATATTTTGTAATCCTTTATATAATCACATATATTGAAACACTTTATATGCTTGTTTTCTTTATGTTAATTCTACTACAAAACATCTTGTCTTTATTATGTTTCAATTGCAATTAATGGCCTTAAACATAAAAGGCATTAAAACTGATGCTTTCAAGAGGGGGACTATTGGATGATGAAGAGGGGGTTTTGGAGAGAAGTTTCGAATGTGAGGGTGTGGAGGCACCTTAGCCACACATGTGAGATGATGCCAAAATGGATGGTGGGTTGGATGGATGTCAAGTGGCAAGGGGGAGAGATGGAAGGTGAAGGTAAAGAGGTGATTTCAAGGGCTTAAATGGAGTTTAGAGGATCAATGACCACTCATCAAATGGGGGTTTAAGATGATGCCAAATCAAAGGCTCTAGCTCAAACCCACTTTCAAGATATTTTGGAGAGCATTTATGAGAGCATTAAATGAGGGAAGAGAATTCCTGGGAGGTTTCCTAATAAGGGTTATTTGGCAGAAAAACATATTGAGTGGGGTGATGATGGATTTGGGTGGTCCTAGCCTGGGTGAGTCTTTCAAAGGTCTCAGAATTAACAAAACTGGCTAGTTTGTTTTAAATTTGGATGTTCGGAGAATTTCTAGGCGATGTTTGGATAATTCCATTTTGTTACTGAGGATTTTGAAGATAATCATGGTTAGAGGGTGTAAGATCTGATTTGGGGTCATTTGGGAGATGGGGAAAGTGTTATGATGATTCATTGAGGTCGATATGGAAGCTCCTAAGTTTAAAAAAAATTTACCTTTTTTAAACTTTAACTTTTTTTTTTGCCTAAGGCCTGTTCGGCATTACAGGGCTGAACATGCTTAAGCCTGTTCAGCATCACATTGGCGAACAGCCTTAAGCCTATTCAGCCTTGAGATGCTGAACAAAAACAGAAAGGTTTTATTATTATTTTTTTTGCAGCCTTGAGATGCCAAATAAGAAAATGAATGAATACAAAATTAAAAAAAATTTAATTTCATTAAATTTATCAAAAAATTACATGAGTCACAGTAAGTGTTCTTTACATGATCCCAAAATATGACTAGAAGGATACAATACTCGAGTTGACAACAAGTCTAAACTCTTCGATCCTTCCTTCATCAAAATGTCAATATGCCATTGGATGACCTGGTATTAGAATCACTTGGATAAAGTGGTTTTCATTGACGAAGCCAATGACAATTTTCCTTCGAGCAGCAGTAAGGATAGGATCCGATCTGAGTGGGAAGAAAGTGAAGCACTGATGCACACCCAAGTAATAATATAGGACATCATAATGTGATGCAATCAGATGTCCACACTCTGGCATGGTCATCCAGTGATCGTACGGTGCAGTATCATTGAAACAGTATAATAAATATCTTATCTTCTACACTCTCTCAGATGATCCATATACTTGCTCGTAGGCCATGATTGTCCAACTTGTACACCAAATTCTCCATAACCTATGCCCAATTATCCTCTCTAAATTCCATTAATCCAACGATGGCCCTAAAATCACAATGTCCATCTCCTACCACGTCTATAACACTCCTGATATAAGGCCAAATGCCTTTTGGAAAAGAGCGTATATAATATAGTGAGAAAGCTGGTCTAGATGAACTCGATCAAATAACCTACCAGAAAACAAAAAACATGTTATGCCATATAATGGTTGAATTACTTCGTCACTTACACGATAATGTATATATTAGTTACTTTTTCCTTCAATCTCCTCTGCAGCGTTTGTCTTGCTGACTATACTTGGGTGGCTTTAGTAGTAGTGGTTTCTGTTGGAAAGTAGCTATCCTGTAACAATGACTCCCTCTTAAATGCGGACGGATCACGCCGCATGGATGTATTTATCTTGGTATGTGGGCAACCTCAGGTATTTTTTTTGACTTTAGGTTCTTTGATATGTGTGTTGTCCAGCATTGCTTACTTTCGCAACTTCTGAAGCATTTGCAGTTTGGTGGACTGATTGGATTGGTTAAACCGCTATAGAAACAATTCTATATCTGCACCAGTGTCCAAATCATGGCTTACAGGGTAAGTGGGAGGATGCATGTCAAGCTTACACCAATGCGCATGTCACTCAAGTGGAATAGGACGCCCCTACCTAATACTCTGTTATCTCATATGTGTAGGGTAACCCGTGTGCCCATCTAAGAACACATCCACATGCAGCAGAATCAACTCCAACAACACCTACATGCTTCTTCTCAGCCAAAATTCTCTCCATTGCAGAAATGGATACATTGCCACAAAGCTCTTTAAACTCGACAGGTTTAAAGCTATGTTGCACAACCATCTTGCATCTCTTGAACGATGCCTTGATGGCTGTGTGTTACAATCTCAAGCAAATTGTAGATGTTCGTCCATGAGGATTTAAAATTTTCTTTACTATATTCAAGCTACCGCATCAACTTCGCATGCGCACTCTCAACCCTGGTGACATGTACACAAATAGTTATATACCAATCAATGAGTTTCAAACTTAAGTGAGATTACCAAACAAAAAGGTTACCTGTTCGTTGTAGTGGCCCCCAAATGCATGAACCTGTCCGTCCAGGCTGCTACAAATCTGTCCCTATATTTGTCCAACTAAGTATTCTCACGTAATGGAGTGCATCTGGATATGTGATAAATTGCTTCTCCAACAATGCCAAGTGCTGAAGCTAATATTCTTCTGTCTGTAACACCACCAATAGGTTTCAGACCATCATGAACCTCTCCCACACCTCCTTTGTCATAAATAACTTCTTATAGTTTGTAAGCACATTCTTACTAATGTGCCACCTACACAAAAAATTTCTTGCATGGGAAACACCCTTGATATGACATTCATCAAAGCCAACTCCCTGTCTGTTACAACGACATTGGGGAGAGCACTATCCTCCATGACACTACGTAGGACACCTAGTGCCCATACAAAGTTATCCTCCTTCTCATGTTAAAGATACACAAATGAGCCACAAAAAAGTCAGATCGGTACACGTTAAGCCCACAATCTTCAGCAGCGGCATGCGGTATCTGTTTGTCTTATAGGTGCAATCCATGATCAACACACTTGAGAATGCATGCAACAGGTCCATAGAAGTCGGGTGTGCCCAAAAAATATCAGTGACAATCTCTTTGTCTTCGGCTATTCGATGCCACTCGATGTAATTATACTTGACCAACTGTCCAAGCAAGTGTTGCACCTGAGATCTACCAGCCTTCTCTTCCCTCTTTTGTTTATTGCGGTTATTGTAGTCGTATTGAGGGCATCTCTTTGCTTCATTACACTTAATATGTCCTTTAGTTGAACATCTCTTGTACATATCTTTTAAAAGTGAGGACTCTCCGTTTGACAATCTATCCACAAAAGAGTGACCTTCGAGATGATCCACAACAGGGTGATTATGCACCCCACATACAACTAGCAATAACCAATTGTCATTAGTGGGTAACTTTTTTCCCTTTAGTTGGAATGGACATTCGCACTTCTTGGTGCCCTTTCCCTTCATCCTTACAATCCCGTTGACATTTCTTGCCCTCTTATCTTCTCTAAACTGCCCACTCCGCTCGCATGCAAGGGTCAGACCTGGTTTTCTTATGTCAGAACTGGAGTCTGATTTCTTACTAACTACAACAAACACATTCCTTTTTCCAACATCTGTTGCCCACCTAATCAATGTTGCCTGACTACTGAATATCTATACATTAGAGAACAATAATAACGTCAACTTCATCTAAATTGTTATACACACTAGTCACACTATCAGTTACATACATTTTTTTTACCTCGTGCGTGGTGAATTCACTGTTGTAATCTATCACCACCTCATCACAAATCCAACTGTAGCGGGTCAAGGCATTGGCTTAGCAAAAATAAATAAAAATTTAGCTTTCAATTTTTGCTCGGCATTACAGGGATCAACATGCTTTAGCCTGTTCGGCATCATAGTGCCGAATAGGCTTAAGACTATTCGTCATCATAGTGCCGAATAGGCTTAAGACTATTCGGCATCACAGTGCCGAATAGGTTGAAGCATATTCAGCCCTGTAATGCCGAACACAATGTGAAAAAAAAAGTTGTAGAACTTGAATTTTTTTTTTACTTGTGGGCTTCTGTTTCGCTCTATTTCACTTCCTTCATGCTCTATTGGTTGAGTTCTTGTTTGAGAATCACAATGTATGACTTTTTTTTTGGTGTTAGAGAGCCCTAAGTGGAGAAGAATGGAGAGGGAGCTGAAGAATGAGGGAGTTGAAGAATGAGAGTTGAAGTTTACGGATTGGAATAAGTGGAGGTGTGCTTACAAAATTGTCTTTTTAGTTTATTATTATTATTTTTTGTCATTAGGGTTATAACTGTCATTTTAAGTTAGCATATTTTTGGACTAGAGTTAAGTGAGGTGTGCTTACAAAAACTTGAGGTGCGAATATAAGCTCCCTTTTTTTTGGGGGGGGGGTGGTGAGCCAAGCCAAATTTACCTTTACAAGCCCCAGCCGAGCCTGAGTCGAGCCTGAGCTTGGCACCTTAGGCTCTGAGTTGAGCCTAAGCTTTGCCTTCATGCGATGAGCCCAAGCTAAGCTAGGCAAAGCTTGGCTCATTGACACCTGTAATTATATGGCTTACTTTTTGCTTTCATACTATTCGTTTTAAAAAAGTAAAAATTGATTTATAAAATCTAACCCAAGGCATTTGGATTTGAAAAAATTCTCCAAAAATTGCTTTGCTCATAGGGTTAGATTGAAGATGTGGAGATCTCTAAACCCAAATTCTATGTTTCCTTTTCTCTTTGCCATATACTTCTATTTAAACCAAATCATCCCTCTACAATGATCATCTTGGTCCCACCAAAATTTCCTTTTATCTTAAATCAACTGAAATGCATAATATCTTTGCCGAAACTAACATAGCTCTTTATGTTTAGGCTCATAAATTAAAAGTACTGAAGGTTGAAATTAAAAGTAGAGGAATCAAAAATGGAAAAACTGATGAAAAGAAGAAAAGAGATGCTTACGAGTGACAGAGGAGATTGACAGAAAAAAGCAATGCAGTTCCATTTCAAGGTCCGAAAGAGCTACTAGGGAGTTGGAGAGAAGAATTATTTAAGATGGGTGAGGATGGAAGAGATAAGTTAGAGGTAGAAGTCTCGAGTACAATGGCTGCAAGGAGGGGATAACAATGCAAAATTATTTCATAAAATGGAAAGCATGAGATCGTGTGTAAAACATATAGAAAGGTCAAAAGTGGGAAAGGATCTGATTTCAGATAAATCAAATTAAGGAGAGCATTATGGGCTACTACAAGACTATATGAGTAACACTTCTTTTGAGAGATCGTGTTTGGATGGAATGTCATTTTCTACCATTCAAGAGAAGAGGGAGTGGTTTGAGAGACCTTTTGAGGATATATAAATTTTGGATGGTTTGAAGAGTCTTAAAGACGAGGGAACTCCGAGTCCTGATGTCTTCTCTATGAAGTTCATCAAAAAAATTTGGGGTACACTGGGAATGACATCATGAAAGCAATAGAAGAATTCAATCATAATACCACGCTTTGTAGAAGTTTGAACTTCATTCATTAATCATCTCCAATAAAAAAGGGTGTTGTACAGTTGCAAGACTTTAGGCCAATTGGTTTGTTGGGAAGCTTCTACAACCTTCTTATAAAAACACTTGCATGGAGATTGGAAGCAGTTATGTGCTATATTATTTCCCCATGTCAAGGAGCCTTCATGAAAGGTAGGCAATTGATTGATTGTGCATTGGTGGAAAATGAGTATAGATTCTTGGACAAGACATAATATAGCTAGACTGGTCTATAAGACATGGAAAAAGCAAGTGATCATATTAATTGATAAAGTCTGGATTTTATATGGCACGATGGGATTTGGGTGGAAATAAAGAAGCTAGATTTAGGTTTGTATCACCACTGTGTCCTATTCAGTGATGGTAAATGGAGCATCTGAAGGGATTTTTTTTATAGTAGAGGACTAAGACAGGGTGACCCATTTTCCCATTTTCTCTTCAACTTAGTGACACAGGTCCTAAGCAAACTAACTATAAAAGTTGAAAAGCTTATATTCCTAGAGGATTGTGACGTGGCTACTAAGGATCCGCGCATCCCTTTGATACAATATGCTAATGACTCTTTATTTTTATTAAGGACCACAATTTCTAATATTCAGAATCTTAGGAGTATCTTGTTGATTTTTGAAGCAATTGTTGGGCTGAAAGTTATTTTGAGGATAGTCAATTGTTTGGAGTTGGTAATGTCCCAAATGTCAGCGAGTTAGCCTCCATTTTTGGTTGCCTTGATGTGGATTTATTCGCTACAAATGAGGGACTGTCCCTGGGAGCTAAGTATAAATCTAAGGCTATTTGGGATCCGGTTCTTGAAATGATGGAGAAACGGCCGTTGATGTGGAATGATCAGTATTTATCAAAAGGAGGAAAGCTTATATTACTCAAAAGTGTTTTACATATCTTGAATTCATATTTCCTCTCACTCATTTCAGCCCCAAAATCAGTAATTTCAAAGATGGAGAATATTCAGATTTCTTGTGAGCTACACCAAATGGAGACAAAAAAATTACATCTCGTAGGATGGACAATGATTTGTATCCCTGTGGAGAAAGGGGCCCGAATCTGAAACCGTTTAAGGCTAATGAATCAAGCTCTATTGGACATTACCATTTGAACATTACAATAGGGGTTGCTGCGAAATAGAGCTTGATTCATTAACTTGATACAATAGGGTGAATCGATATTTTAACATCACAATAGGGAAGATGGTAATATTTCATGGGATTTGCATCTTAGGAGACCATTGAATGACTGGAGATGGAGTCTTATGATACTCCTAATATCAAGGCTACAAGGTGTATCTACTGGAGGACTTGGTGATAGGGATGAATGAGACAATGGCTTGGGGACAATAAAAAATGTTTTTCACTAGCTTCTTATTATAAATTGATGGCTAGGGATGAAAAAGATTTTACTCTTGCAAGACTCATATGGCAGTCCAAATTGCCCTCCAAGGTAGCATTATATTATGGCCAGTGGAAATGGGTAAAATCTTGACAATAGACATGTTGATTCCAGATCGCTGCAGCTTGTGTTGTTATAATCCTGAGTCAGTGTCACATTTGTTCTTACATTGTCAGGTAACCCAGTCATTGTGGAACTTTTTCATTGGCTATTTTAAGAAATGGTGTTACATGGTTCTATATGGGCACTTTTGGAGGAATGGTGTCAGGGTGGTTTGGATCAGCTCTTGGCTAGAGGCAAGATGATTTGCAATTTCTACGATGGTAACATGGATTATTTGGTGAGAGAAGAACCGATGGGTGTTTGAGAACACATCCTCAGATTATGTACTCTCTTCCAAGTTCCAACCCAAATCTTATCTTTGTTCTATGCATGGATGTCTCATATAAAGCTGTTTCCTCATATCTCGTCACACCAGTGGATTTTTTTTATTGGGAGTCAATAGTTTTTTTTTTATAAATTCTCCAAAGTAACCCTCTTACATTCCTAGTTTTCATTCAATAAATTTAACCTAATCTTAAAAATTAAAAAATAAAACCGAAAAAAAGGATGGGATGGTCATAACCACAGTTTTTATAGAATTCTTTACTTACCTAAGATAATAGCTTTTCAGTCTAACTGTGGCTTTTCCATCACCTATAAAGGAGAAAAGTGAAGACTTATATTATGATCCAAATTTTATGGGAACCTTAGAAAATAGCTTAGGGAATGAACAAACTTTAAACCTTTTAGGGGTACTTGAGTCTTGAGCTAAAGATAAGCTCTGACTTCTCCAAGTTAATATCTTGGTCTGATGCTTCCTTAAAATCATGAAGAATTTCTTACATTCTATCTTTCTTTTTAAAGTTCGTATTGGAAAATATATAACAATTATTAAGAAAATGAATGTGAAAGATAAATGGACTTGATCTTTTGACATTAAGACATGTTTGAAGCCCTTCTGAATAGATAACAAACAGAGAGTGATATTGGATCCCCTTCCCCGAGACTTCTTGAAAGCAAAAAATATTATTCCCAAGAAAGGCAGTTATGAGGACCCTATAAGATACTGAATATATACATTTCCAAATCCAATTTCTTTAAGATTCAGCAAATCTCATCTTCTCTATTATCTTAATTAGGAAATCCCAAAACTTAATTATACACCTTACTCATATCTACTTAAATTTCTAAGGCCTTTTGGGATGACTTACTCTAATCCTTCATCTATATCTTAGTAAAAATCTAAAACCTCTTGCTATTGGTATTTTAATCACAGTGAACCAATAAATGAACTTTTTTTTCTTAAACTTCTTTAAGATGAATGTCGATCAGACAATATGGACAAATTATGGGATTCCAAAATGAATTACTTTAGGTTTCTTACATGAGAGTTCAAATGGGCTTGGTTGGATTTTCTTCTAGATTGCTTTGGGTGAAAAAGTGTTCTTTATAAGAAGCTTGTGAGGTTGAACCACCACTCCATTCCGTTTAAAGATTGAAATACCATATTCATGTACTCTCTTTCTAAGGGAGCTGCTACTCGCACCTCATAAATTTCTGACCTCACCTCACCTTTTTTTCTTCCTTTTATACCCTTCTCCTCATCCCTCTCCTACCCAAAACACCCCTCCCTCCCACACCTCCGGCAAACATTCCGGTGGCTGTGACGCCTCCTCCAGCGATTGCAGCACCCCCTCCTCCTCCTCCTCCTCCTCTCTCTCTCTCTCTCTCTCCCTCTCCCTCTCCTACACTCCCCTCTCTCTCTTTCTCCCTCTTCCTCTTTCTCTCTCCGTCTCCCGCACCGCTCCTCCTCTCCCTCCCTCTCCCACACTCCTCTCTCTCTCTCTCTCCCTCTCTTCCTCTTCCTCCCTCCCTCTCCCTCTCCCTCTCCCTCTCCCTCTCCCTCTTCTTGTTTTCTTTTTTCTCCCGACACCTATGAGTCCGAACAGGCGCCATGAGAAAAAGAAAAAAAAGAAGAGAGGGAGAGAGGAGGGGGAGAGAGAGAGAGAGGCGGTGCGGAAGAGGGTGGGTTGCCGTCGGAGGGGTCGCCACCACCGCCGGCGACGGAGAGAGATGAAGGGGAGGGGTATTTTAGGTAAGGGAAGGAGTTGGGGAAGGGGTATAAAAGGAAAAACAACAATTTTTTTTAAAAGTGAAGTGAGTTTAGAAATTTTTGTGGTGTAAATAGCAGCTCCTCTTTCTAATCTTCTAGGCACATGAATAAGTTTAACAATTTAAAAAATATTTGTGGTTGGGGGATGTTGCTTGGATCCATATTAGTTCTATCATGTTTCGGTGAATGAGAGGGAAGTGATCGTGAATATATATGAGCATTATGAGATTATTGTCAAGACCATGTTTTTGAAAACTGGATTGGACGGTCCAACCCAGTTGAACCGGAACCCTAAATGGTTATGTAGAAGTTTAAAACCTCAATCTGCCAAAAACCGCATATAAACTGTAAAATTGGACAAAACCAATGAAAGCAGATTGGTTTTTTATGGACCCGGTTCTAATATAACCAACCGTTTTTAATTTTTTTAGCAAATGAAGAAAAACAAATTAGAAATGTTTTTATTTTTTGGTATTTTATTACACTTGTTGGCATGTCTAAAAATTAAAAACCCTGCCATAAGCCTTCTAATGTATTATGATTTTTTGGTATTTTATTACATTTTACTTATATGAAGCGAACCACTATTAGATCATATAAACCATCGGTCAAATCCGGTTGGACCTGAACCATCCACCTTACCGGTTCTATGACTAGGTCGGTTCTCAAAACTAAGGTCAAGACTAGACAGGTTCTTGCATTGCCATTTTTTTAGGAAAACTTTTAGGATGTGTTTGGATGGGTAGGTGGAATTTGAGGGGGGGCAAATGGATTTTGCTCTTAAAATTCCATTTATGCCATCTGAATACATGATTTAAGGGTGTAAATGAAATTTACATCATGGAATTCCCAAATGATGGATTTGAAATAATTGGGGGTGTTATTTATCAATTCCTCACTTATGAGCAATTACAAATTTACAATACCTCTCTCATGCCAAGGAGGGAGGATTGTGTTCGCTTCCCCCCTTGTATGCTAACCTCTGCTGGGGGTCAATGGGACAGAGACATCAGTGCTGAAAGTGATTTACACCTTTTGGGGAGCGTGTAAAATCACTTCCAGCATTGATGTGCCACTTTAACCCCAAGTGGAGGTTAGCATACAAGGGGGGAAGTGGACACAATCCTCTTCGCATGCGAAGATATCCTTTGCTGTCAATGTTGGCACCTCTCACTATCAATGTTGGTAATAATAAAATAGAAATAATATTAAATTTACAATAACAAAATAATTAATAACTTATTAAAATAATATAAGTTGAATATATCAAATAAATAATTCCATTTATAAATTAATACAAATTATAATATTTATTATTTTTAATTAAAAAATTATATAAAATCAATTCTTAGATTTAAAAATAATATATATTTATAGATATATTTGGAGTTGTAGTTTTATATCAACATAAAAAATAAAAAAAACTAATTTACTTTCTAAATAACTAAAGTGTATACTCAAATATAAATAATAAATATTACAATATAATTATCATAAAACAAATAATAGTAATCTTGAAAAAAATGGATGTGCTTTGGTCCTATCAGATTTAGACAGTATTGTTTTTTAATGGATAGTTAAAGAGGCCATTGTAATTATTGAAAATACTAAACCCACTAAAGGTACAAAAATAGTCCTATTTACACTGAATTTGATTTTAATTCAATTTTCTAGACATATCATGCTCTTATACAAATAAAACTCTCCCATGGCAAACATCTTGCTAGAGAAACAAGTAAATTTATCAACATGAAATTAAAATTTTCCTTGGCCAATTTATGTAGATTTAGCTTGTATGTTGCTATTGGTTTGACACAATCTTAAGAAAAATGAGGTACATTGAATAAATAATTGTTTATATAGTAGTAAATTCCACAATTATTTGAATTATGAAAATGTAATAATGTTGTTCAATCCATAGAATCCGAGTTGCATCCAAACAACAGATTTCCCAACATTGTAGAATGGATTTGATACTATTCAATTCAGCAGAGTCCAAATCACATTAACTAATTTCATTTCCACCAATCCAAATGCAGTTTTAGTGAAGATTAAATTAATATTTTTTGGAGTAGTGATACTTGTATGAAGTTGGGCGAGTGGGAGTTGAATTAGGGGCAGTTAATATCCCACATTGCCTAACGAAGATGGGATCATGGGTTTATATGTAAGCACTTCTTTATTTGGCTTGACACATTTTCAAGAGAGAACATTGGTTCGACCCAAAGAACAAAACTGGGGTGAGACAGTGGCCTCAAGTTGGGATGCCCAGAACCAGAAAATATCAAGCCAAGTTGGTCTGAGTTGTTACATTTATCCTCCTCTACACCCCAAAGAATTACATACAAACAATCTATGAACAAATAGGTGCGAATGGTGTCAGGGGAGGGTGTAAATCACTTCTTGATGTGATATGTCCCATCTGCATGTAGGGGGCATGTTATGAGAAGTTTAGGAGGGGGCACCAAATCCTAGGAGACTAAGAGAGGACAGGATGTGGTTGGTAACGAGTTTTGGCAAGGCATTAAGGGTGGTCAAAGGAGAAATAAGCACCTCAAGTTCCCAACTATTAGTCACAAACTGAGTGTCGTGCGGTGTGTTACCATTCAGTGTTTGGCGAAACAAGGTGGGAGTTTTCATTTTGTGCTCTAGGTGGTCTAGACAATGGATTTCTTGGGATTTCTAAATTACAGATAACCTTCTTAGCTCCGCTTCTGGATGCCGCCATTGTTAGGTCACTCGCTTGCTCCTAGGCAGATCATGATCCTCTCCTCTCACCTTCCCCTATTGCTCTAAGATTTTCTTTTTCTTTCCTCTAACTCTATTAGGATTTGCTCATTCTTGTTATTCCTCATTTTGTTTTCCCTTTTAGCCTCTATATTCCCCTCCTCCAACTGATGGACCAATTTCCTTAATTCCAGAGGTCTCCATGAAGGAGTCTCGAAACGTGGATAATATCCTAGACCTAATGCAAGATTTGAGGATGGTCGAGCCGAAAATTGACCTCATCGACGATTGTTTCGGAGGATGGCTGTGAGCAGTGGAAGCTGAGCGTCGTTGCTAAACCGCTTATGGGAAACGATGTGAACCAAGACATATTTTGTAAAGTTATGAGCAAAGTTTGGTCTGACCAAGAGCAAGTGCGGATAGATCCTACAGAAGATGGGTATTTCTACATTACGTTTTCAAACATTTTGGACATTGGAAGATTGTGGGAGGAAGGTCCATGGAATTTTAACAATCACCCCATAGCTATCATTCAATGGAAGCCAGACCTTCAACCAAGCAATTTCAGGTTTGAGGTGATTGAGTTTTGGATTCATGTCTATAACCTACCCTGGGAGTATTATACAGAATCTACTGCTAGTTGTCTATGTAAAGTTCTTGGCACTTTTAAGAGGGTGGATGGTGGAGAGTATTAATCCGACTCCCATGGTAAGTACCTACATGTTCGCGTTGGGGTACCCATCGACAAACCGCTCATTCCGGTTATACGAATTAGAGATGCCAAAAGCGTTGGAAGAAGATTTATATGAGGTATGAATGTCTGAATAATTTCTATTACTATTGTGTCGGGTTAGGACATGGAGATAACAATAGTAAGGAGGAACTACGTGATAGTAAAGTTGGTATTGAAGTGGAAGAATACCAATGCCTGAGAGGTCTCTGCGATCTCCTGAGGTCTGATTCACCTCAAAAAAATCAGGGAAGGGGCAACATTGATGGGATTAAACTCCCCCACCAATTTTTCTAGGCATTTGCTACTTCCCGACAAGTTAATCCGACTAGTTTAGAATCGGTGATGTGGGAGGAAGACGAAGACTGAGTTACATCAATTAACTCAATGATTTTGCTGGGTTGCTCTCCGAGTCAGGGAAAGAACTTGCTCACAAATTTCGATGCAGTTTTAACGTATGGGACAACTCAAGGCAAAGGTAAGACAATGACTACTATCTCTGTGGAAAGGGGAGTGGGTCATCAGAAGTTGGAGGTAGATGGGAAAGATCATTAAATTGGTATACTAAAGAAAAGAAGTCAGTTCACCCGAAAGGAAAAGGTGAAATCAGAAAGTACCTCGACAAATCTTGGTGTTGTGATTCTCGAGGACTCCTTAACAGTGGAGAGTTCCTAGGATGCCTGCTACTTCATATGAGAAAAGTAAGTTGTGCGAACTGGGTGTAAATTAGGATATGGGTAATCCAAGTAACAAGTCCATGTGGGTAAAACTTATTAGTTCACTTAAAATATTGGCCCAAGATGGTTTGACCGTATCCGAACCAACCAAGGTGGTAGAAGGGACAGACCAAATTAATTTGAACCAACTTGTGAGGTCTGAAATTCCTAACAATCCTCCGATGACTTTAAGGGGTACCTCTCCTCAAGCATCGTCAACTACGATCCATAGTGGAGATCCATTCCAACCAGAAGGGGTTAACATAGTTCCTATTAATAGAGCTATCCCTTATCTGAATCTAAAATCGGGTGTCTCTCCCCAAGGTACTCCCCCCCTTCTACAATCACCTCTGATGGACAGCCTAAAAGAATGAGGACGGTGGAAAAAGAAGATGAAGTTCCTGAAAACAAAAAAATCCAAAGGTGAGGGAACAGATAGGGAACTGGGAATGCTTGAGAAGATGATTTCAAGTCCGGTAAGGAAGCGTCAGTTCGGTGCGAAAAGAGATAAAGAAATCTCAAAGAAAAAGAATCGAGGCATGCTCTCACATCCGAGTATCCAAGATGATGTAACTCTAAACCCATGCTCACCAAAATTAAATACTCTCAGGTATGCATTATTCTCTTGGCTATTTTATTTAATCAAAGAGCTTTGTGTATTAGATTTCGGCCATTACTGGTAATGGAAGGAATCTTATACCAAATGAGTACTCAGGCCTTACTGATAAGGTGGAAGGAAGATTGGTTTTCTCTTGGCCAAGGAAAAAGGAATAAGAAAATGGTTAATAAAAGAATGTTTCAGCTTAATTATTCGGGCTATGGGGCTTACCTTATCTTATATACTCTTAGAAACCAAAAACCATCATCTAGATTTTGTTTAAAGCCCCTTAGGGTCTTGAATTTCATCACATGTGTCCATATATAGATGTCTTTTTTATTATGTGGGATTTGAGTTTAAGTTTACTTTGGAATCCAATTTATACAAGTTTTTGGTTATTGTCAGGAAGAAAAAAGGGGTGTCCAATGAATGGGGAAATATAGATCTTAAGATGCTTCCTTAGAGTTTTGAGAGAAACCCTTATTGCTATATGTATAGAGAAATGATGCCAAAATTTCTTATCTACTTTCTCTTTCCCTCAAAGGGTCATCTCTCAGGGAATAGTTCTTCCCTATCCACCTGGTCCAAGGAATGGAAGGATAGATCCATGGATGTGATTGCTCCCACTTTGGTACAAAAGCCTGAAAGGGTTTCGGTTGCTGACCCAAATCAACACTTTGATTACCTATGAGAGTACTAGCTTTGAACTGTTAAGGAATCGGGCAATTATTGACAGCTAGAGCGCTAAGGGGGTTATTGAAATCCAAAAACCCGAATATAATGTTCCTTTCGGAAACCATGAGTAATGAATTCTTGTTTAAGAAAAAATCTGGTATTAGAAATGTCTGGAATATGAGGTGTTAACCTGATGGGGAAATCTGAAGGTCTTTGCCTTTTTGTGGAAGGTTTCTTTAGATGTCAGTGTCATTGAGGCCCATAAGAATTGGATGATTGCTAGGATTTTTGATGAGTCGGTTAATAGATACTGGTTAGGAATGTTCATTTATGGTGAACCAGACTATACTAAGAGAATTGAATTTTTCAGTAGATTGAAAGCCAAATTTAAGTCCTTTAATGAACCCCTCCTTATTATTGATGATTGAAATTGTATATGGCAGAGGAGTGATAAAAATGTGGGGTCTGGATTCCCCCTAGGGCTTTGAGTTCGGCTAGATCTATCCTCCTTGAATGTAACCTTTTAGATCTCGGTCACTGGGGACCAACCTACACATAGATTAACAGGCAAAGTGGTAATAGGCACATAAAGGAGAGATTGGACAAGGCTGTTATTAATCCTAAATGGCGGCTCCTCTTCCCTGATGCTGAAGTGGAAAATATTCCTACTAAGGGATTTGACCATAATCCTATCTACCTTGATGCTAGCACAGAAAAAATATTCTATCTCCATCCTCTCAGATTCAAATGGATGTGGATTGAGCACCCATATTTCCAGGAGGTCATTAGGAAAGGTTGGAAGTCGGGTTCTCATCATGGTATGATGGGAGGTGTTAAAAAAATCTCTCTTCTCTCTCCCCTCTTTTGAGAAAATGGAATAAATATGTTTTTGGGAAGCTTGAGGACTTGATTGCACAAAAAAAAAGAGGAGTTGAAAGATATTAGAAACAAAGATCTTAATGACTTTAATCTCCAAGAGTTGAGAAATTTTGAAAAATCATTGGATGACTTGATGAAAAAGGAGGAAATCCATAGGGCCCAAAAATCTAGGATTAACTAGCTTAAACGAGGGGACTCAAATTCAAATTCTTTCATCTCTCTACTTTGGGTAAACGGAATAAAAACAAAATTATCTCACTTAAAAATGAGCATGGTGATTGGGTTAGGGATCATAACAAAATTGCATCAGTAGCTATTAATTTTTTCTCTAGTCTTGACCAATCTCAATCCCCCACACCTGAGCAGATTAGGAAAGTCATTGATCATTGTTATCTATCCCTATCTAAGGAAGCTAAGATGTCTCTAGATCTTCCCTTGACTCAGGAGGAAATCAAAAAGGTCGTCTTTGATATCGGAAAACTAAAAGCACTTGGACCAGATGGTTTTCCGGCTGGTTTCTACCAAGAATATTGGGAGACTTTGGGAAACCATGTTACTTAGGCGGTGTTGGAGTTTTTCAAAGATTCCACCCCTCTACATCAAATCAATGAACCTTTCATATCTCTTATCCCAAAAATGAATAATCCCGAGTTGATCTCCCAATTCCGTCCCAGTAGTCTTTGTAATGTCATTTATAAAATTATCTCCAAATCAATGGCTAATAGGCTGAAAGTTGTGTTCCCCGAAATTATTTCCCCTAATCAGAGTGCTTTTATGAAAGGCAAACAAATTATGGATAATATCTTGATCGCTCATGAGATGTTGCACTTTCTCAAGCAAGGCAAATCTAGAGAGCATTTCATGGCCCTCAAAATTGATATGAGCAAAGCTTATGATCGGGTGGAATGGGAGATGATCATTGGTATGATGAAAAATATAGGTTTTCAGGACAAATGGCAAAAATGGGTCATGGAGTGTATCTCCAGGGAAGGTGATCAGCCCTTCGAGAGGGCTTAGACAAGGGGATTCAATATCTCTATTTCTTTTTCTCCTTTGTATGGAAGGCCTCTCTACCTCAATTATAGCAAGAGAGAGTAATCTTTCCCTCTCTGGGATCAAAATGAAGAGAACTAGCTCTTTGATCTCTCACATTCTATTTGCAGATGATTGTTACATTTTTGCAAAAGCAAATAGGCAAAATACGAATGAGATACCCTTAAAGAATTTGAGGAAACCTCGGGTCAAACCATAAACCATGATAAGTCCAAACTTTTTTTTTAGTTCTCATACTCCCAAGAACAAAGTTGGAATCATTAAATCTTTCCTTAACATAAACCTCATTCAAAATCCAAAGAACTACCTTGGCCTCCCTTCTTTTATTGGTAGAAAAAAAAATCCTCCCTTTTCTCCTTTATTGAGGATAGAGCTTCCCAAAAGGTTAATGGTTGGAAGCAAAAATTTCTATCCACGGAGGTTAAGGAAGTCCTTCTTAAATTAGTCTTAAGTGCTATCCCTTTCTATGAGATGTCATGCTTTCTCATCTCAAAAATAAAAAATATTGTAATTCCATCAATGCTCTCCAAAGGAATTTTTTTTGGGGCAATGCGAGTGATCAAAGAAAGAGTAATTGGATTGGGTGGGAGAAGTTAAAAAAAGCCCAAGAAGGATGGGGGATCAGGCTTTAGGGACTTGTATGCTTTTAATGAAGCCCTCATTGCAAGGAACACTTGGAGGATTATCAATAACCCTAAAGCCCTCTAGGTCAAATTGCAAAAGTCATTGTATTACCCAAATGATGACTTTCTTAAGGCCAAAAGAAGAAATTCATGCTCTTAGGCCTGGAGAAGCATTCTCAAGGGGAGGGACCTCTTATTAAAAGGAATTAGATAATATATTGGGTTGGGAGAGAATGTTGATTTTTTGACTAATCCCTGGATTCCAAGCATGGAAGGTTTTAAGATCTCTCTCCCAAAGCCTCATCTCCGCAATATAAATAAGGTTTCTGACATTATAGATAGGAATTGTTCTAAATGGACCCTTGAGGATCTGCCCTGGGAGTTCTCTCCTAATCTTAGAGATAAAATTGCTCTGATTCCTATTTATCGGTCGAGAGGTAATGATAGGCTGATCTGGCATTTTGACAAAAGAGGTCACTATAGTGTTAAGTCAACATACCAAGTGGCTATTGCTCCTCCTCGGGAGTCCCTGTCCATGAGACCCCCATTTCTTTGGTCAAAGAGTTGGAACCTTGACATTCCCCCCCCCCACAATTAAGCACTTTGCTGGAAGAGCTTGTCATGATGCCATCTCTTCAAAAGCTAATTTGAGCTTCAAAAATAATAATATTTCTCATAGCTGTCCTTGGTGTAATCAAAATGACGAAACTACCTTCCATTGCCTCGTTTAGTGTCCGGTTATTGATAAGATTTGGTTTGTTTCCCCCCTCACGCTTAGGGTGGATAGGATTCTGAATTCCTCATTTTAGGTGTGGGTTAAGGATTGGTTTAACATGTCCAATAGTTCAAATCAGATCACTAATGAAATTATTTCCACCATGTTCTCCTTCTGTTGGCAAATTTGGAAAGCTAGAAATGATTTTGTTTTTATTAGGGTTCCATTAAATATTGATAAAGTCATTTTATGTGCTAATAGGAACATGAATGAGAGATTGGGATCGAAGGAGCTTTCCAAGGTGGGGTAGGATCGTCAAGGCTCATCTTCTTGGTGCCCCCCTTTGGGTGATGCGGTAAAGATAAATTTTGATGGCACTGTGTTTTCTTTCTCGGACTACTGGTTTGGGTCCTGTTGTTCGTGATTGTAATGGAGACCTTTTAGTGGCTATTGCTTCCTCTTCTCCTCTAATTTCCCTGTTAGCTTCGGAATGCCAAGCGGTTAGAGCTGGTATGGAAGCTGCTTGTGATCTTAGGGCAAAATCTATGATCATAGAGGGACTCTTTAGAAGTTATTTCCCTTTTAAAATGTAATTTGGATGATTATCCGTAGTCAGTTTTTGCTTTTATTGCTGATTGCAAACACTTGTGCAATGCCTTTGATGTTGTTGTTTTCAATTTTGTTAGGCGTAGTGGCAATGTGCCTACGCAGTTGTTAGCTAAACGTGGTTTTCTTTCCTCTAGTCCAAGGAGGTGGTCCCGTGTTAAGCCCCCTTGGCTGGAGATTGCTCTTCGTTCTGATGTTTTGCCCCTCATTTTGCTGTTGAATGAAAGGCTTTGATTACCCAAAAAAAAGTTCCCAACCATTAGAGACTTAAAACTTTTTTTTTTTTGGGTGGAATGGTAAGTAGGCCCTAACCCCAAGGGATTATACAAATTTTGATCTTTGATATTTACAACCCATTGCATCCCTCTCAATGGGACGTTCCAAAGGGAACTGGCTAGGATACATCATAATATCACCTTGTAAAGTACAAAACTCTGCTAAAACGTCAGCTGGTTGGTTAGCTTCCTTCTAAATATTTCGAAACTCCACCAACTGGAGCACCTCAAGTCTTTCATCAATTGAGAGCAAAAAAGTACCATTCCTTCCAAGGTTGCAATCCCTTGTTGGTATCAAGGCAGGTGGCAGGTAGAGAGTCATATTCAACAATGAGGTTGCCAATGCCAAGGCTATGAACAATCTCTAACCCACGCCTAATGGCCATCAACTCATGGTGCATAACAGGCTTAGGTTGATCGACTGTTGTGAAGGCAACAATACATCCTCACATGGGCTCCGCATGAGACCCCCATAGCCTCCAAGGAAGGATAAAGACCTGTCTATGTAAAGTTTATATAAGCACCCGAATGGAAGGGAACACGAGCACAACTTGAGGGTGGGGTGGGATATACTTTTCCTTATGCTCCAATCAGACAATAACTCTAATGCCTAAGGAATCTTCCACTGAGTCAGCATAAACACAAAAAAAGGAATTTAGTGCTCTCACAAACACAGACAATAATATCATTTACTGGCCTATGTATATAAAGATTCTCTTGTTGAATTCCAGCCAAATGTGGTAAACAATGGTATTAAAAATCACCCTTCAAACATCATAAACAATACCCTTGCCCATCAAGTTGTAAAAAGCATTGAGTTTAAATCCTAAGGGAACAAGAATATGGTTCCAGACTTGGTCTCGTGAAAGTACAGGCAAAAAAAGCAGTAGTCTATGCATTCAGGTCTCCTAACTACATTTGGATCGGCTAATGATGTTCTTGGCCAAAAAGTTTTTATCTTACCTCTGGAGCTTCTGGAAGAGAAGTAAGCAAGATATAAAGCAGTGTCGTGGGATGCGGACGGTGGGCATACAAATCGGTTTGAAGGAACTAAAGCTGTTGAGATCGCAAAGTATTATTAGTGTCTTTGATAGAGAGACTGGGAATTGGATGGAATCCAAGTGATAATATCAGTGTCTTGGAGAGGATGGAAATCAATGCTTTGTGGCTAATTCCAGGCAAGTCCATTAACTAGGAATCCTCATGAAGGGAGAATCCATGCTCCATCCATTATTAGCTTAGTCACCTTAACTTCAATAGGCAAGCCAGAATCATACCTGAATTTATCACCAAAAACCTCTGGGAGACAGCCGAGCAAATGTCAATTTTTAAACCATGTAGAATGAGAACATCATCCCCAATGTAATTGTGTAAATGAGAAGTCTAGCAAGAGGACAAAGCCGTAAGATCTTCGTCCAACCAACTGGTTTTTTTTTGGGGGTAAAATATAAGTAAATGTTATAAAAGACAAGTTCATAGCCAATGAAAAGGATGTGATTTGGCAGCCACAGGAGAAGTTTTGCCAGATTCTTCAAATAAATCCTGATCTGTAGCTTCAAGCTCATGCTTGTTCATGATGTAGCTGGCCAACGACGCAATGGCACATAAGAGATAGGATCCTTGCACCTGCCTCAAATAATTGGAGTAGGCTTTGAATAGTGATAATTTGTGACTGCTGATGAACCCTTCCATTCAAATTTAAAGAAAACTGGCTGTAGGTTCTATTAGAAGTCGGTAACAAACAATATAAATATTTTTTTGGGGCCGGTAAAAATGCCTAAATTGATCAATCAGAGCTCCAAAATTAGATGTTCAACATACCAATAAGCAAAGCTCCATCATCTCGATAACTAGAACATTTAAGTCATTAGCATGCCATTTTATGAGTCCTGATACAAACTGAACACACACGACAAAGGGGAAGAAACCAACAACATTATGGATAGAGTCCAGCAAAACACCTAAAAGCGGGTAAAGAAAAATTAAAGGGGATGAAGGTGGCACGCCCTATATAGCCTCCAGAGCATTGAGGATATCAGCCTTCAAGTCTTCAAAGTCTTCCACTCCAAAGCTGAACCGAATCAAATTATCCTTGATTCCAAACTTAGCTCTCTCTGATTGGCTAAGATCCCTGATTCAAAGGGCACAGAGATAATATTAAATGCTTGAATAAGCCTAAGCAAATAGTAATGAGGGCATGGAACTTTTAAATTTTATCCGGTGCTTGGTTTTCTTTTGGACCTATTCATATCTTTCTTCCTATTCTTAGGCTTTGTGCTTTTACATACAGACAAGATTGTCACACTATAATTTCAGTATTGAGGTGTATTGCAGTGTCTTCCCTCCAACAGAGGGAATGGTGGCAATATCAGTACTCAATATCTGTACCCAAGTTACATACAACCAAACTAATCCAAATTAAAAGATTAATCAGCCATTGATATGGGAAGTAATTGAGAGAATACCAGTAGGACATGACTGCCGGTTGATCTACAATGCTCTCGCAGCCACCAAAGGAAGGGGCAATGTAGGCGATTTTTAAGGCGTCAACAAAAGTTTTGGTGGTCATCAAGTCTCCATCAATCTGCATGAGCAAAAACAAATTCCCCCAATATACAATTGTAAAGAAAACAAAAATGATCTTTCATGCATTCAAATTTTAACATGTAGCATTACAAACACACATTATAAAAAAAGGAAGAACAGCAAGAAGAAGAAAGCATTCAACATGTAACGTCAATGCTCACCTCAAAACTGACCACACCACCAAAACCAGTCATTTGTCGCTTAGCAATGTGATGTTCTGGGTGACTTGGCAGGCCTGGATAATGAACACGTGCCACCTGCCAGATATCTCATGTCAGCCTTCTAGTACAAAGTGGCATCCCAACACTAGGAAGAAAACGTATGGTTCTGATTATTTTGTAATAGTGTTTAATTTATTAGTAGGTGAAGACGGGTTTCCAACCCAGTTCCGTGGTACAAACGCCCAGACTTGACCTACTTAACAAGTGGGCATCTTCAATATTTGTTTCTGATTTCTTTTAATGTTCTTTTTATCTCATTCCAACCAAAGAAGAAAAAGAGAATTTATAGAAAGTTGAGCTGACAAGATTTCAATTCTTTACTTGTCATTCAACAGAGAAAGAAGTTGTATGCAAATGATTCATCAAAAAAAAAAAATTGTAGGCTACTGCTAAGATGAAAAGAGTTGTTTCCTATTAAATTCTTGGGTTGGTAGACTGATGATTCTTATGGATAAAATTTTCCTGTACTTCACTAGTCATTGGGGCCTCTTTTTCCTTATTAGAAATACACATGGTTTCTTGTTCATAAAAGATTTCATTTAGCACATAAAAAGAATTCAAAAGAATTAAAAAAGTAAATATGACAACTGAGTATTTTATTAATTTAGTAGATACATTTCCTACACTTAGGTTCATCTTTACACTTGTACTGATGGTAACTTAGCACCAGAAGCATAAGGGCACAGAAATAGGTACACATGAAGAAACAGGTAACAAAAAAAGCAGAAGATAAGTTAGCTAAAGACCATCATGAAGGTTTCAGGTCTATTGCAGTATTTTTCAAGTACTTGAATTAGTCTTTCAGGCTACAGTAGGCAAAAAGAGAACTAGACCTCAATATGAAGTGAAGACCTGATCAACTTGCTTCAACTTAAGGTTTTTCAAGAACCGAATTAAGTTCTAACTCCAAACTAATGAAGATTTTTTATTAAGAAAATAGAGAACACTGAAAAAAAGGCACATCTTAAAAGACTTGATGAGAATATAAAGGTGTAAAGGTTCTACATAGGGTGTCAATGAGCCAAGCTTTTCCCAGCTCAGCTTGGGCTCATGATAAGCCTGAGGTGCCAAGCTCAGGCTTGGCTTAAAAAAAGGCCCAACAGCCTAATGGCCCATTAGCCCAATTTATCTTGTTTGAATATATATATTATTATAAAATTTCATAACCAAACTGAGCTTTTAACAAGCTGAGCTTAGTGAAGCTCGGCTCAGGCTCACTTAGGAAATAAGCTTAAATCAAGGCTCAGGCAAAGCTCATTGACAGCCCTAGTTCTACATCAACTTACTGGTGGGCTTCTAACTGTTTGTGCATAATCAGGGTGAGTAAACTTGAGATGAATAGAAAACCGGTAAGTGCATCACTTACTCAGCACTATATGTAAATTGCAAAAGATACAGCCTCTCTACTTGATCCCATCACCATTTTAATGATTTTCTTCATAATTTTAATTCCCTTATAATTACACTCAACTTGTGTTATAAACTTATAATATTGAATCTGCAACACCTTATAATTACACTCAACTTGTGTTATAAACTTATAATATTGAATCTGCAACAAATGTCGCATCAAAGTGTTCAATTTTGGAGAGGAAGTATCATTCGGTGGATTGGACAAAGTATGAATCCTAAAGAAGTGGTGAAAACTTGGGATTAGTCCTCTAAGGATATAATGAATAAGGCCATTTCTGACTAATGGTTATGGATGCTTTCCACGTAGTCTTTGGAGGAGAGTAATTAAAGCTAAATAGTGAATTTAGGATTTCCTATGGATTTAATATATGGAGGCTTTTCAAGGTTACAAGGAATTTTTTTTTTTTTTGGGGGAAGGATGTGGGGTGAGATGATATAACCCTCTCAATATTTCCTTTCCATATCTTTATATTTTTGTTTTGTAAAAAAAAGGTTCTCTTCCTACCCAATAAAAAGGTTATCTTGATAAGAAAAACTTGGGAGGTAAGAGGGGAATCCTGGGTTTAGATTCCAAGATTGGGAATTGGATAGGATGCAGCTATGGTCTGCATGGACCAGGACCAGGTCCAGGCCAGGCTTTGATAGACACACGGTGGGAAAAAAAAATCCAAGCCTCTGGGCCCAAGCACCGCCCAAGACTTTTATAGGTCTCAGGCTGGCCCAAGGCTCATAAATTCATTGCATGAAACTAATATTTTTTTGGGGGAAAAAAAAAACCCATATATGTCCTATACAGCCTCAGCCTTGGTCCTCAGGTTGAGGTCAACTTGAGCATGGCCGAAACTTAAGCCCAGGCCCAGTATACAGCCTTGTGTGGATCATGGGCCTTAGTCCATTTCTCGGGCTGGGCCCGTCCTGTGTGCAACTGCCCTTAGCAGAGCCAAAGGAGAATCCTAGTAGTTTACTTGAAGATAGAAGAATTTGGAGGTGAAGCTCAACAGCTGACCGTGCTGTCCTTCCTGACAAATGTGGTGTGAAAAAAAATTGTTCCCTTCAAAGTGTCATTCCTTTTGTGCCATTTTAGACAAGATTCTTAGAGTTGATCTCTTGGTCAGCAGGAGCAGGCACACAAACAACATTTGCATGCTTTGCAAAGAGGCTGAGTACATGAATCATCTTCCCATTCATTGCAATATTCATAGTCTGGTGTTAGTTGGCTTGGTGCAAAATATTCAAAGTTGCGGTGGCATATGATTCCTTCGCCCACTTGTTGGGGCCTTCAGAAGGAGAGAAATAGGTATACATTTGAGAATAAGTACACCATATAAAGTAGAAAGGAAGATTCTATGGATGTTGGCACATTGGGTATGTGGAGATTTTGTACAGCCCTGTCTGTCCGTCAGGTTAATTTCTAGTTGTACACTTGCATACATTTTGTATATTTTTTCCATTACTACATCTACTTTTTTAAGGGAAAAAAATCCTTCAAACAATTGAAAGTAAAAATAATATAAAAATGAAAAAAGAAAAGCAAGTAAATTTTATGTATTTCAAATACCTTAGGATGTGCCTCTAAAATTTCGGCCATCCTTAATCCTGTTGAATTTTGTTGCTGTACACGAAGATGCAATGTCTTCATGCCTCGGATGAGCAGATATGCAGCATTCTGGTAAAACAAATTCAGACCACCAGTTACTATGATGAACACTCAAAGTGGTGTCCAAGCACTACCCAATACAAATAACTTACCGGGTTAAGAGTACCACCCATAATATGATGCATATTACGAACGGCAGAAACCACTTTTTCAGGACCACTAATATAACCTGCAAGAACCTGAATGGGGATCATGTAAGTTTGCTTAATCTTCACTCCACATCTGAATAGCATGTAATATTCAACTAGATAAATATAGCAAAGAATGCTAGCATAACTCACGTCATTGTGACCTCCCATGTACTTTGTTGCAGAGTGCACAACAATGTCTGCACCAAGGGCAAGGGGCTTCTGGTTCAAAGGTGGGGCAAAAGTCCCATCCACACAGACCAATGCACCTCGGCTATGGCAAAGCCTTGAAACCAACTCAATGTCAACACATCTAAGGTATGGATTAGTTGGAGATTCTGTAAAGAAAAGAGCTACCTGCAAAGAAAATAATGCCATCAAGTCATGAGAGGCTGTAATCTTTTTAAGGTCACGTCAAATAAAAAATTTAGAAAACAAGAAAACCACTTAATTCACTACTGACATTATTCTTATCCAGCGCACATTTCAAGGAATCCATATCAGCAGGGTCAATTACAGTAGCCTGCACATTGATAGTGAAGAAAATAAGAAACAAAAAAAAAGAAACTTACAGAAGTTTTAAAATAGCATTAATTATAGCATGACAATTTCTAGGGGGTCACCATAAAAACTTCCAAAATGAGAAGGCCCAGACAATAAGGATTCTAAAATTACTAGTTTCATCGATAAATCATATGTTCCAAAAGTAAATTTGTGCAATCAGGATATAACAACAGATAAAAATAAAAATTAAAGCATATTACCGAGATCCCCATCTTGGGAAGTACAGTTTCAATGAATATTCTAGTCCTCCTGTAGCAATCTGTGGTTGTTATGATATGCCCTCCTGCTGGAACCAATGCCAACAGCATAACGGTACTAACACACATACCAGATGACATTAACACTGTTGTTTCAGCCCCCTCAAGTGCACTGCTCCAATAATGAAGGCACAAAGACCACATTAGGCATTTGATCAGAAGGCACAAATGACAATGGACATACACATTGAAAAGCAGGTCAACCTTATTTTTTCCTCCGCAACCACAGTAGTAGGATTTCCATAGCGCCCATACTCAAAACTAGCATGACGCCCCTCCTGTCAGAAGATCAAAGTGCATATCAGCTAAAAGTAACAGAACCAGTCACAATTCTGACCACCAGTAACTGAATTCAAATTTTCAGCTAATCTGTATGTGTACTACTTTTTTTTGGATGAATAACTATTCTATTAAGAAGCAAATAGAAAAACTAAAATACAAGTAAAAGTACAACAAAGGACCTCTCAAGCATTACACGCCATTCATTAAAACGGAGAGATATCTAACAGCTTCAAAAGATATCTTAACTCAAGAATAGGATGTGCTTAGTGCCAAGAACCCAAAGACCTCCCCAAATCCCAATTCATAACCACATTAGAATCCCCCTCAAAGGTAACCCCCCTTGTATATGTGTACTACTTGAGGAAGTATGAACATAATAGCTGCACTCAATTAATCAAAATTTCCACTAAAAGATTGGTTTCTAGTTGTAATAAGTAGATAAAATACTTTGCTTCTCCCCTGTAAATATTTATTAGTGTGGAGACTGATAATTAGGTACTTATGCATAATAACATTTGTGATGGTAGAACTTTGACTAGTTTCCATGATTAAAGTGTAGGATGCTTACCTTAAAATCAATGAGCTCATCAGTATTCTTGAAGAAGTAGGCAGTAGTATTGACAACTGGGGTAGTAATTGCATCAGTAACTATACCGCGACCTAATCTTTCACCTGAACACACCAATTGAGAAAAAAATACATTATGGTTACACCCAAAAAAAGTCAGGGAAGCCAACATAATTATACCATTGGAACTGCAAACAACAACCCAAACAAGCAGGTTTTCCCTGCTTCAGCTTCCTAAACAACACTGAAATCAGCAAGCAAATTCATAATCCAAACAGACTAATGATATGATCCTAGCTTTCCTTTAAAAAAAAATTATAGAGAAATGGGAGTCAATACCCCAAATAGTTGGGTTGTTGTAAATGGGACTCAATACAAGAAAACATCAGTGGAAAGGAATACCTCTAATGGGGCCCATCGTTCAATGGTCTAGACCCACCTGTGTTGCAACTTGAGTATGAGTGAAAAAAAAAAAAACACTACGTCTCATTCTATCACCTAATTATATCTTTTTAATAATCTCAAAAACAGTAGATCGTTTCCGTGATGAAATATGGGTCAGCCATAGATTCAGGTGGATGGTGTGGCAGCCAAAATATGGGTCATTGGAGGTGGCCTGGAGACTCGAAATTAAGATGATGAAAGTTAAAGTTGATTTACACAACTCCATCACTCTGATTAAATGGGTGGATCCCCCTCGGCATCTTCCTTTTTCCCCCTCACAAAATGATTTTCTTTATTCTAATTGCTTAGTACTCAGAGCATGTCTATAGAGAAGCCAGCACAACAGCAGAAGTTTTAGCTAGGCTGCAAAACCTGATAACCGAACGATTGACGTTCAGAAAAGTTTTGATTGCTGACGTAACTGGAAGACCACCTTCAAACGGGTCTCTTCCTAACTAATAAGAAACATTTGAAGACAAAAACTATAAATCAAGATCAAGCTCTACATGAGGATGCACGATCCATACAAAGAAAAGATGAGAAAAGAAAAGAAAAGAAAAAGTAAAATAAATCGGATCTAATTACAAAAGCCAACTGCGTTTGAGAGAGAGAGAGAGAGGGGGGGTACCGGCATGAATTGCGACGCTCCCATCGGAGCGCAAAAATGAGGCCTTTAAAGCGGCCGAACCAGAAAACTGTACATCGTTACTGTTACAACAGCCACCATCAACCGCCGCCGCATCATCGACATCAACATCGATCGCAGCGGAGGAATCGACGGCGGTGGCAGAAGCAGGCACAGCAGGCAGGTTGTTCGACCAAGAAGCAGCGACGACTTGCGCGACGCCAATGTTGCTGCAATTCCTCCGGGCTTTGATGCTAAGCTGCCGGACAAAGTTCGGAGGGAACTTGAAGATCAGAGAAGACAGACTCACCGAACCAAGCGAGGCGCCCGCCGATCCACGTAGAGGCACCGAGCTGGACTTGCCGGAAAACCGGCCGCCAGAACTCGGCTTCTCCGGGCGCGGATTGCCGAAAAAATCGGGATCCGATCGGCACTCGAAGGACGGAAAAACCCTAGCGCAGCTGGAGACGGCCATCGTGCTTCTCTGTGAGAGAAATGCTCTCCCTTCGAACTCGAAGACCCCTGACGCGTTCGTTCGCCTTTTAAGGGCTTGGGATCTGGGAAGTTAGGGATGGTTTTAACTAGGGTTAAGAAGGACTTGAGGTTAAATGTTTGACTAGGGTTAGGATTGGTTGATTGGGCTGGTTTCCGGGGCAGAAGTTGAGGACGGTTGACGTTACGCGGACGGGGATGACTCAAACTCGTAAAATAAAAGACAAAGTAAGGCAAGTGGTGGCCAGAGTATATCTGGCCTTCCGCCACCACTTGATAGCTGTTATTTTAATTTTGGGAAATATCTGTTACATCCAAAGCGGTATGCTCCTCTGTGTCTCCATACCATAGGCTGACACGTAATGGTTTTTGAATTTAGTGCCTACAGGTTTAAATTAAAAGAGAGAAAACGTTGATTTTAACACTTTTTTTTATATATGTTTTACCCTATAAACCCATTTTTATGGGTACCCACTTTTTCATTTGTAAACTGTAATAGTAGTTTTCACCCTTATATCTCACCTTTTGTGTGTAGAGACACGGGGAATAGATAAGTTGGATGTAACAGATCCTTTCCCAAATTATAAATCTCATCTTTCGCTACTTAAAAAAGCTTAAGGTGGTGTTTGTTCCGGATTTTAGAATATAATTCTAACTATAATCAATTGTCGCTATATTATTAGAGGTGTTTGGTTCGAATTTTAGAATCTAATTATACATAATTAAAAATCAAAATTACTCTCTGTATTGATTGCGTTGATTTTTACATTGTGATAAGATAAACAAAAAAACAAAAGGACCTTAACCAGATCAATTTATTTAATATTTTTTTTGCCTACAAGGCTAATGATAAAACACACCCTATTTGCGAAATCTAATGGTTGAAATATTATGAAAATTCATATTGCAAAAAGAGGTAACCAAATAGGATTCTAGAGTCTCATAATCTAATTCCAAAATTTGATTATGAGAATAGAATTTCAAAATCAATAATCATATTCTAAAATCCGAACCAGTTATCTCATAAATCTCACCTTTAGAATGGAAAATATATAAAAACAACCACAAAGAATCATTTAAGAAGATATATCTTCCATGAACAACAACCTATAATTTATTCGTGTGAAAGAATCTGTTGCATCCAAATTTGTTTGTCCCTTCATGTCCCCACACCACAGGTTGACAAGTGAGCAAATGTTCATTCAAACACATTTTTATGAATATACCATATAAACCCCATTTTTATGGGTGTCTATTTTCATTTAAAAACCGATTTTACAGTTTTAAACTTATACACCACAAATGTTGTGTGTAGGGATATGGGGGACAGACAAATTGGGTGCAACAGATCATTTCCCTATTTTTAATAGGTAAATATTAGTGGTTAATTCATTAGTGGTTGAAGCAGGTTTTGAACCAGTATGTGGTACGGCACCCACCGATTTTACCAACTTAGCAAGTTGGCATCTCCAAATCCTTTCCCTTTGTTCTGTAAGCAGAATATTTGGGTGACAAAGAAATTTAAAAAGAATATTTTTTAGAGATATTTTTATCATTTAGCACTTAAAAATTATTTTAAAAAAAAGATAGAATTTAAAAATGGTATTTATTACATAAAAAATAAATTATTAAAAGAAATGTCATGTTCCCAAAATTTAGAGCTCCCATCCAATTTTGCTACATGGATTGTTGAGTATCACAACACTTTCAACGTATTTCTTTTTTTTTATTATTGTTGGGAAAGATCCTGAGTCAATTTATCATTATAATTAAACGGATAATATATTAACAAACAACAAAACGGAAGCGTTTATAGGATGCCTTAACATAGTCTAAAGCAGATTTCCTGTAGTGCAAAACAAAATGACGACCTGAAGCGTAAGACACTAAATGACATGTAACGGAAAAAAGAGAACCATCGTTTTTTTGTACATAGTATTGGTGTTTTCACTTTTTCTGCCATGTGTATTTAGCACCTGACACTTTATTTGGGGGCAAAATCCTCTGCGACGTGAAGATTTATGCCGAGCTTGAAGCTCGGCATAAATCTTCGCAAAGCTCGGCATAAATCTTCACGTCGCAGAGGATATCCCCCCCTTTATTAGGGTCATGGCTTTATTTTACGCTACAGGAAAATCCACTTTATCTTTAACCATAAATTCCTCTAAACAAAATGAAAAATGAGCTTTACCATGTAAATGATATAGCTTGTGTCCACCTATAACACCCCAGTTCACTTGTATTATATTGTCCAGGCATGGTTCGTCCCACTCCAGTTTTGTTCTTCGAGCTGGTACCATGGTTGCACAAGATGGATTGGCCCCTCTAGCCTCTCCCAAAAACGCATCACACAAATGAGGGTTGTGCTTACTAATAAGTACAGGATCATTCTCTCATTGAGCGATGTGGAATCTTACAATCTAAGGGCCACACAGTTCCATGTGCACATCGCAAAGCTGAGAATCAATGATGATATCATTTGTAACACCCCAGTTCACTTGTATGATAGTGTTTGGTTCTAGTTCATCCCGCTCCGGTTTTGCTTTTCGGGCTGACCCTTTGGTCACTCCAGATGGAATGACCTCTTTGGCCTCTCTCAAATGGCTGACCCTTGGCTTTTCCCGAAAACATGTCGTGCAAGTTAGGGCTATGCTTACTAATAAGCACTGGATCTTCTCTTGTTGAACAATGTGGGATCTTACATCACCCCACACCCAAAGTAGACTTATTAAGCAATGTTTTTCTCATTTTACATGCTCCCACATTGTTTTAGATATTTTCTCATAATAAAAACATTATTCATGGAAATTTTTTTTGATGATAATGATTTCGCCTACTTTGTTTGAACATTGATTAGATTAAGTTAATTAATGGGACCCATAACTTATTTTAATTAGACTTATTGAAGTCTAGTCTCTTGGAAATAGTGCCCTTGTCAAAGCCAAATCAATCTGTTTTACTTTTTTTTTTAGCTTTTGAATTCAAATCAGTCTAGGACCACTGAATTTTTTCTCTCTCTACATTCTGTAGTTTTTCCCTCTTAGATTTTTTATTGAAATGCCCCCATTTTTCTAGTTTTCTGTTTGGGAGGGCTTGAATTTCTTGTGCTTCCTTTGCTTTTCAATACAATTTTGCTTTATTGATCAAGAAGAAAAAAAAACATTTGGATCATGCCAACACATGTCGATTATAGCTTTAATTGCATAGGCAGGCCACATTGCCAATTGTGCATTTTATTTATTTTCTTATCCTACATAAATGGTTATATCGCACCAATTTTTATTTGACCTAATGGTTCAAGATTCATTCACATACTTCACTTTGAATAGAGCCTTTGTGGTGGGTCATATGGTGATTGACACTGAGTGGAAGGCCATCTATTGGATAAAGATTTTTGGTAACTAATCTCTTTTATGGTATGGTAATAGCATCTAATTGTGCATATATAGTGGTAGGAGTAGATTGATCATATCGTTCCTCGGTACATAAATTGTTTGAATTGAAGTCATATACTCACATGTTCTCATAAATTCATAGTAGGTTCAAATTCTCACAATTAGTGACCTAAAAATGAGGTTCAATTCTTCTTGATCAAACAATAAGAAGGATATGTTATTACATTATTGTTTTTGAAACTAGTAAAGAATTGATATTCACAATATCCTTAATTAGGTAGATTAGGGAACGCCTTTCCTCGAGCGAATGGATCCATATTTTAGGGTCTATGCTGGTTTTAATTAGAGATTAGGTTGTGTTACCTTTCTAAATCAACTCATGTTGAATCCAAACCATAGTTGCTTAAATTCATTACGTACGGGTGAATTATCAACTAGTTTCTAGTGACTTGATCTATAACTAGGTTCCCTTTGGTTCCATGAATGGGACAGATTTATTAAAGATGTAGCTTTCTATTATACACAAGGGGCTAGTGTCTGAGTTGGTTTACTTTGGTTATATGAATTCAGCAAATGTACGGATTTAAATTTCTATTGGATCAGAACTACATGTGTTAAACATGTAGATTATTATGAGAATCATAAAATCCTTATTAGAATATACATTTACTATATGAAATGAGCCATATGATGCTAAAATCAACAACTACTTAATGCATCAAAGTAACCAAAAGCTAAAATCATGGGAGCTTATCCCAAACAAATTTGAATTTTGTTATTCATTGCAATTTATAAAGCATGAACCATATTAAGAAGTAAATTAACCAACTCTCCCAAAGCCCTAAGGTGGTAAGAGAGGTATTAGGTAATATAGTTATTATATTTCAATACTCCCTGGCAGGAGGGACACTCTTAGATAATGAATGCGGGAGAATTAGATGGAGTCCATAAAATAAGCAAACGTGTGCACAAGAGCCCAGGAGAATAATTGCACCCATGGGCTCGTGATCTAACCTTAAGATTTTGAGAGAATTGGTTAATTTACTTCTTAATAAACTAGAACCCTAACCAAGCAAATCATCAAATCAAGTAATTGACAATTCAAATCTTTCTCATCCCTGAGGATCCTCCACTCCTATGACATTAGTAGTTATTTTTGTTGTTTTCTGTAATGAGAACACCCACCAATATGTGGGAGTATTTTGGTCATTATAAAAATTTTAATTACTAAAATACCCTCCACTCCATGGGTAATGATATAAATGCCCCTACCTATTGTTATTAGATATGTAGATTCTCATAATATTAGATGCCTAAGTGTTGTACAAAAGGGATTGTTATTATAAGTCCAAATCAACAATGTGTAGATTCTTAGAAGGATTGATGTGTTCAATATGCTTAGGCCCATATAACGATGAATACTAACTATAAGATGATGACAATGTGTTAACAAACTCTGAGTTGAGGTTAATAAATAAATCAATATTAAGCTAACTACTAAGTGAATATCTGTTGTGAGCAGATGACACACTTTATACCAGCTTGAGGGTAATGACTAATGAGTATAGTGTATCATAATACTCTCACAATATGAGATGTTACTACCTCACCATGACTCGCATCAAGTTTGAGATTGACATTAAAAGGATTTGTGAGTATATACATTGAAAAACATGTAGAAAGCATTAAATTTCTATAACTATGGTTTCCAGACATGTACTAAGTACTATAAACCATGAAATCCATCCAAGATGGATTCGTTAGTATCTGATCCTTAGCAAAGCTACCTGTTGTACAAATTTAGAAGTGATGACTCATTCATTAGAATTAGAGTCGAATATCCTCTCATAAATGAGAGATGGAGAAAGGTGGTTGTGGAATATATCAGTGGACACACTTAAATAGAAAAGCCTTTAACAACAATAACCACTAGAAAAATTCCAAACAGAATATGTCTGAAGAATGGCAATGTCTATCTTTACAATGTGTCATGCTTGGAACACATGACAAGTATTCCAAGCAATATGCTTGAAGCACAATTGTGTGAAGAATTTCAGACTTGAATATCTAAAGCACATAAAAGGAATTTTTGGTCAATGCACCTAAAGGACACATATATGAGAAATCCAGGTTTACAAGCCTAAGAGACAATGGTATCAAGATATCTACGTTAAGTACTTGAAGGACAAAAATGTCAGGAATTTCAGGTGTTACACCTAAAACATGATATATCATATTCCTAGGTTAAATACCTGAAGTACATGCATGTTAGAAGGGTTTGTACATGGATATCTATGAGAGCTAATCTAAACATGTAAGTCCAATGAGAAATGGCTAACCTATAAATCAAAAGGGCCTAAAAGAGTCAAACTCTTATACATTAAGGGGAATGGTACTATTAAGCCTGCAGGTTGTATTTAGTGGATAATCAATCTAGCTATTCGAGGTTCAATGGAAAACCAACATGGTTATTGTAGATTTAATGGGCAAATGAACCATAAAAAAAATCACTTGTAAGCACAACTTTTATTTAGTAACAAAAGTTATCATTTCTATGACGATCCTACAAATGTGTTTCTTATGGATGATATGTGTGATGTTCCTATAGATGGTATTACCTATGGAACGTGTGTTTGCTACCTATAGATGTATTTACAATGGATGATGAAGGATTAGAAGTTGAGTTCTCTTAATAAGTTCTATAGATTCAAATTTGATTGGAGCGATTAATGGTTTTGATAGATACTCACCTTTCTGATTGTGGAAGCTGGTCACTTCCTCTGTGATCAAAGTTGTCTCTAGAACACTCATTAAATCGGAACTATAGTACTAACCCTAAAAGTATTGAGTTATATGAATGCAAAATCTCTCTATGATGACTGTGTGTGTTACTAGTTAGTTTGTCAAAGAGATTAGTTCAAGGTTTTGTCCAATGTATCTTAGATGGACTTTATCTTATTTACACTAGGAGAAGGTTCAAGGGTGATTCCACTTTCTATTATTCGTAGGGACTTCGCTTGTTGCCCTTAAATAACATATAGAAATATTTTGAAATAAGTGGGGGATTGTTAACTATCCAAGTGGATAGATGTGAGTATTTTAAAATAAAATAAAATAAAATAAAAAAAGAAAAAAAAGAAAAGAGAGAAAATAAAAAATGAAAGAGGATAAAGAGTGGTAACTTTGTTAGTGTGGAAAGCCTTTGGGTTAACATGCAAAGTGCAAGATAGTTAAACGCCACCAGCTAGCATAAACCCACTACAACAAGGCAACATACCAAATCACATCACCTACAACTCGGTCTAACAGACTTACAAATCTGCAAAAGCGATTGAAAATCTATTGACCAACTCATCATGATCCTGTTATGACATAAGTGATGTGACAACACACAACCACTCCTCCCTCACCTCTATAAAAAAAATGTTTGTAAAGAAAATGAAGAGACATTTTAAAGAGCTCAAGAACTAGAAAGAAGAAGTTCAAGGTGAGTTGCTTCCATTAATGTCCTCCTACATCTTCTCTCTTTCACTAACCTTCTTGGTTTCATGACAGTAGTTTAACTATGCAACTCTCAAATAGATGGACTCCTATTGTGAATGTTCTATCTAGACTATGATTGAGATCCGAGCTTATATCTCATGTGATTCCGCTCCCATGTTTTACTTATGGTTCAGTGACGAAAGTAATGAGCTCACATCTCGTGTGATTTTGCTCTCATGCTCAATATGTTGATTTTTGGTTGACCAATAAACGCTTCATAAAATACTCTAACCTTAATGGACAGAAGTATTTGAAAGATAAGTTCATTTTTTATGGATCATGCAATCTATAGAGAGACGATATGAATTATCTCAGCTAGATTGTATCCCAGAGTTAGCTTGGTCACATTCCCTTGTACTAAGATGGGAGGATTTGACTACCTTCAAAAAATACAATAATGGCGCCTTCTAGGACTCAAGACAACTAGTCACATTTGCATAACTAAATCTTTTCCATAGGGTTGCCATGTGAAAATTCAAGTTGATTGCTATAGAAATCTTTAAGTCTATTGTTGTGGATGAAAGTCTCGCAACAATGTGTTGAGCTAATGTTCTACGGGAATCCACGGATTATTGTGCAACTCAAGGTACATATCTATACATATATTAATGATATAGACATAAGCATGCATTAATTATGAATCTAATCAAATTTAAGCATGATGGAGTACATATCTTGTGTAATTAGTATCCATAGATACATGGAGGTATCCCATGATGATATTTGGAGTTTGTCCCAATGGATGATTTGGAGACATACTTTACGGATGAACAAACTTGAGCCTATATGGATAAAACCAATAAACACTTATATCCAAGTTAGATATGATAGTTAGGTACCACATATAGTTGAAGTCCACGGATGAATGGTTAGAGAGGTTGAAAAGTCCATGTAATGACAAATGAGAATGATATTATACATATGCATATAAATAGATGTATATATGGACACACATATAATATACATTGATAGATTATTGTGTTGGCATTCTCAATTATTTACATGAATTGTTTGGTTGCCTATTTGCAAACAACTCAACTTCTCTTGTTGTTTTTTCTACACCCATAAAACAACAGTCTCCACAAATTCATAATAGATTCAAAATTTCCCAATTAGTGATCTAATACTGAGGTTCAATTCCTCTTTGATCAAATGTCAGCACCTAATTTTGGCATAGAGTCCAGAGGTTTCTTTCAATGGGTATCACTAACTCTTTAGAATTGACATTAGGCATCATAGAAAACCAATGTGGTTAGACAACCTCCCCTTTATAGGTCATTCCCATTTTTTTTTCCTAATTTGGCACTCTAAACTCCCAATTTTCTCTAGATCTTTGTTGGACCCACTTTCCTCATCTTCCTATCTCATAGTTTTCTGAAGGATTGTCCAAAGTTCGGTCACATCTACATTAGAAATTATGATTTTACCCTTCATCAAAGGTGGATCACTAAATTTTATCATACAATCATTGGACGGCCAATCGGATGTCATAGATGTGTCCAGGGCTATTCAAAACCCAGAAATAGAGTGTTTGATCAACAAATTCCGTCATATCATGTTTCGACAAATCTTAGTCATTGATTTAGAATCTTTCAAAATCTAATCAAAATATACCCTAAATAATCAATCTGACAGCATAGATGCATCCGAAATGGTCCAAACCCCATAAATGAAGTATTTGATCAACAAATTCCGTCATATCATGTTTCGATAAATCTTGGCCCTTGATTTGGAATATTTCAAAATATAATCAAAATACACCCTAAATGATCAGTCTGACACCATTGATGCATTCAGAATGTCCCCAATCTTTGAAATAGAGTGTTTGATCATCAAATCCATTGTTTTGAGTTTCAACGAATCTTGACCATTGATTTGGAATCTTTCAAATTATGAGCAAAATACATGTTAGATGATCCATCGGGCACCATAGATGGTTCAGGCATGCTTCAAAACCTTAGGTACCGATAAGAACTTTTAGAGCCCATTCCAAAATCCTTCATCACATCGTATCAAATTGTGACCGCCCGATCAAATACTTTGAAGTTTCAAATTCAAAATCGAACTCCACCATAATGATCGGCACCATCAATTTAGCTAAAGGAGTGGGTCCGATTGAACCTGACAATTTTGAATCAATAAATTTTCAAGTGGATCCACCAAGTTACGGTATCCCGCAACACATAGGAATAAGTCCATTTCCATGATACGTGACGCGATTTTATCT